>CM064512.1:20398026-20545803 GCA_032716605.1 Paralithodes platypus
TATATATTTCAATTATAAGGAAATTGCTAGAATCAATTATTGCCAGGAAAAATTAGAAATCACTTAGATATGTTCAAGTTAATAAAACCCTCTCAACATGGTTTCACTCCAGGACGATCCTGCCTAACAAATTTACTCAGTTTTTTCTCCGAGGTTTATGAAGCGGTAGATAACGACAAGTCATATGATATAGTTTACTTAGACTTCAGTAAGGCCTTTGATAAAGTTCCACATGAAAGGCTGTTAAGGAAGATAGAAGGACATGGTATTGGGGGGATGCTACTCAGGTGGATTAAATCATGGCTGACTGGTAGGAAACAAAGAGTTAGTATAAATGGTGTATAATCGGACTGGGGATTAGTTAAAAGTGGGGTCCCCCAAGGGTCGGTTTTGGGGGCCCCTTCTGTTCATTATCTACATACTGATCTTGACTCAGGCATAAAGAGTAGGATCAGTAAATTTGCTGATGATACTAAAATAGGTAGGATAATAGAGTCAGCTAGCGACAGGGAATGTCTTCAAAATGATCTCGATCACTTGCACGAGTGGTTCATAAATTGGCATATGAGTTTCAATGTAGACAAATGTAAGGTATTAAGGATTGGAAATCGTAATTTAGATGCAAAATACAAACTAGACAATGTAGAATTGGATAACTCAGAGTGTGAGAAGGATCTGGGGGTGCTCGTTAGTAATGATCTGAAACCCAGAAAACAGTGTATAAGTGTTAGGAATAGGGCAAATAGAATTCTAGGATTCATATCTAGGAGTGTTAGCAACAGGACTGCTGAAGTTTTCTTAAAACTATACTTAGCTCTAGTAAGACCCCATTTAGACTATGCTGTTCAATTTTGGTGCTCTTATTATAGAATGGATATCGACCCTTTAGAGGCAGTCCAAAGAAGAATGACCAAAAAGATACATAATATTAGAAATTTATCGTATGAGGAGAGGTTGAAAGTCTTAGGCCTGCACTCACTAGAGAGACGAAGATGTAGGGGAGACATGATAGAAGTATTTAAATGGATAAAAGGTTTAAATAAGGGCGATATATAGATGAGGTATTAAAGGTAAAGAACGGCGACATAACCCGCTCAAATGGTTTCAAGTAAGATAAGTTTAGATTTAGGAAAAATAGAGGAATGCACAGGTTTAGAAATAGAGTTGTTAACATGTGGAATGCACTGCCCAGAACAGTAATTAGCTCTGAAACAGTTGAAAGCTTTTTAAGCATAAGTTGGATTCCCATATGGTTGATATGGGCTGGGTGTGAATGGGAGCTGCTTCATGTGGTCCGCATAGCCATATGCAGTTTCCTGCGATCTTATGACCTTATGTTGTTATGTAATTGGGGTTGGGTGTGCTGCCTTGTGTGGGCCGATCGGCTTTTTGCAGACTCCCATTTTCTTATGTTCTTATGTTCTTATATATATATATATATATATATCGTATATATATATTTATATATATATATATATATATCTATGTGTATATAATATTATATATATATATATATATATATATATATATATATATATATATATTTATATATACTGTATATATGACTATAGTGGAAGTGGCAGTGGAAGTGGTGGTGGACAGGAGTGAATGGAGAATGCTTGTGAATAGTTGAGTGAACACGTGGTCATTTGGAGTAAGGGGTCGGGCGCAAGTTGGTCTAGATAATAGTCCATCAGGCGCCTGGCCCGGGGAGACGATTAATATGAAGGGTGTGCCTGGAAGTGTGGTGGGAGGGCTTGTGGCTTTGGCTCCGCTGCACGTCTGCCTGCCGAGATCGGAACCTCTCCGGGTGGTCAGGGGCCGGGGGAGTGCTGGAGTGACCTTGGTAACCCTGGTCTCTGGGTCTTCTCCTGGGTGACCTGGATGTGTGAGAGTTTGTGTTTTGTATCTGTGTTTATTTTTTGTTTTATGTTGTTTTTGTGTTTTCCCTGTTCTTGCTGTGTCTTGAGTTGGCTACCCCCAAAATGGGGATTGGGCCTGAGCATATAGATAGATAGATAGATATATATATATATATATATATATATATATATATATGTTTCTAGTCTCTCAGTGGGGATCGAACCATCGACCATCAGGATGATAGCCGACGCTTTAATCAATTACACCACGGCAGTCTAAAAGACACTCAGCCTTCTATCCTATTTATGTTAGGGAGAAGGGAAACCCACTAATCGAATATATTTCAATTCAAACCTAGTTGTAGGATCCATATTTCCAGAATACCATACACGGATTTTTGAGTGTCCCGACGCAACTCGGGTAGAAATTGATTTCATTTAATTCTAACCCACAAAGCATGAGAGTTACAAATATTGAGAATATATCACAAATACACGTGAGCCACTAGATGTTTCTAGTCTCTCAGTGGGGATCGAACCATCGACCATCAGGATGATTGCCGACGCTTTAATCAATTACACCACGGCAGTCTAAAAGACACTCAGCCTTCTATCCTATTTATGTTAGGGAGAAGGGAAACCCACTAGGCGAATATATTTCAATTCAAACCTAGTTGTAGGATCCATATTTCCAGAATACCATACACGGATTTTTGAGCGTCCCGACGCAGTCTAAGACTGCCGTGGTGTAATTGATTAAAGCGTCGGCTATCATCCTGATGGTCGATGGTTCGATCCCCACTGAGAGACTAGAAACATTTAGTGGCTCACGTGTATTTGTGATATATTCTCAATATTTGTAACTCTCATGCTTTGTGGGTTAGAATTAAATGAAATCAATTTCTACCCGAGTTGCGTCGGGACACTCAAAAATCCGTGTTTGGTATTCTGGAAATATGGATCCTACAACTAGGTTTGAATTGAAATATATTCGCCTAGTGGGTTTCCCTTCTCCCTAACATAAATAGGATAGAAGGCTGAGTGTCTTTTAGACTGCCGTGGTGTAATTGATTAAAGCGTCGGCTATCATCCTGATGGTCGATGGTTCGATCCCCACTGAGAGACTAGAAACATTTAGTGGCTCACGTGTATTTGTGATATATTCTCAATATTTGTAACTCTCATGCTTTGTGGGTTAGAATTAAATGAAATCAATTTTCACCCGAGTTGCGTCGGGACACTCAAAAATCCGTGTATGGTATTCTGGAAATATGGATCCTACAACTAGGTTTGAATTGAAATATATTCGCCTAGTGGGTTTCCCTTCTCCCTAACATAAATAGGATAGAAGGCTGAGTGTCTTTTAGACTGCCATGGTGTAATTGATTAAAGCGTCGGCTATCATCCTGATGGTCGATGGTTCGATCCCCACTGAGAGACTAGAAACATTTAGTGGCTCACGTGTATTTGTGATATATTCTCAATATTTGTAACTCTCATGCTTTGTGGGTTAGAATTAAATTAAATCAATTTCTACCCGAGTTGCGTCGGGACACTCAAAAATCCGTGTATGGTATTCTGGAAATATGGATCCTACAACTAGGTTTGAATTGAAAATATTCGCCTAGTGGGTTTCCCTTCTCCCTAACATAAATAGGATAGAAGGCCGAGTGTCTTTTAGACTGCCGTGGTGTAATTGATTAAAGCGTCGGCTATCATCCTGATGGTCGATGGTTCGAATCGCACTGAGAGACTAGAAACATTTAGTGGCTCACGTGTATTTGTGATATATTCTCAATATATATATATATATATATATATATATATGTATATATATATATATATATATATATATATATATATATATATATATATAGATATATAACACATTTTTTGTTCTATGTGTATGAAGGAGACAAGAGGCCAAGGTCAAAATGCCTGAACACACGAAGTTTAAAGCATTAATTCATAGGATGAAGGGAAGATTGATTACGGGAGAGAGTTTCAGAGTTCACTTGTTGAGTAGAAGAAAGACTGAGAAAATTTAAAAATTGTTGGGTTAGAGAGCTAGGCAGAATAGGAACAGGATTGTGTTGAAATACCGGTGCCTCACACTCGCCGCAACTGAGGGGGTATGCAGTGAGAGAGCTCTGAAGAACACTGATTGTTGTAATAGTGATAGTAAAGTGAAATAGATGCACATTGCGATGTGTAGAAAGAGATAGTAGGGAACTAGTAAGAGAAATTGAGTTGATGGGACGAAATGCTTTGAACACTACTCTTTCGAGAAGTGTGGTATGGTTGGAGCTTCCCCCCATATGTGAACAATACTCAATACAGGGGTAAACTATGCCCTGATACAGAGTAGGAAGCTGTGCAGGTGTGAAGAACCCACGGAGACAATTGCGACGATATACACACACACACATTATATATATATATATATATATATATATATATATATATATATATATACCCGGTATATATATTGTTACGACTGGGGTTCAAATATATCAGGGCTCTTATTCATTGGACTAGTAATGGCATAAATGTTACAACGGAAAGCGCTAGCTCCAACCTCTGATGTATATTCCCAGTGAACAAAGAACACAAATACTCTACAGAGTTCTATATGCAATAATAGGCTATCAAACTCTCAATAAATGTGCGTCTACTCTAGGCTTAATGTTATGTGAAAACAGCCTATTACTACCTATAACCGAAGGTGCTTGGTTATGGTATGCAAAGTAAGGTGGTAAGAGAAGTTACAGCTTACGTTACTTTAATCAATAAATGTCAGGCACTCCTGCATGAAAGAAAGTGCACTAAAGTCCTTCAACACTAACAAGGAATCTTCTTTAAATGTTAGATGATATAAAGATGCTCGTATCGGAAATGGAACCCAAAAAGGCAGGCAGCGGAACAATGCTCGTGCAGGCTATGCACACAAAAAGGCAGAATATATAATGCCGTCAGAGCCAAGAATATCCTAAACACTACAACAATAATAATCGCCACGACAATGCAGTATTCCTATCAACAAAAAGAGCCTAAGTCGTTTGTGTCTCAATACATCAAACCAGGCTGCGAAATGCTTGTGTAATCATAAATGGGTATGCATAAAAAGAGTAATTAGGTTAATATACTTAATGTCTACTGTGATTGATAAAGTCTAGCTAGAGTCAATAATACGAGATACTGGTGCGCATGGCATGCTGCATAGCCTAGTGCAAATCTCAAGTCTGTGCGTCAAATATTACGTTATAATGAAGGGTAGCTCTCTTGAGAAACCTTAATACCGAAGTATTAAGCGTTCTCCTGGCGTACCTCAAAGACAAACAATCGAGACTAGAACAGTGCAGAATGGTATAGGCAAAAAACCCTCATTCGTGCATGCTCTACTCTCAATGGCACACAGACTAGAATTTACTCAATCAACTCCAGTTCTCAGGTATGTCGTGCCGCTTTTAACTGAAGCCAGCACTCATAGGAAACAATACCTTATAATATCAGACTCCTAGTCTAGCATTATCTAATCCAGCAGAACACTAATAACTAAAGGAAGCAGTACTAAACAATATAAATGCAAACCAATGCTTCGTGATCCACTTATCTTAACAACTAACATACATAGGCTATATCAGACCTTAACACACAATACAACTGGCCAGCATGAAGCTGATTTTGCAGAGTTAACCAGAGGGGGTATAATATTAATAAAAGGTGGTGAAGGATATGGAAAATGAGAGAGATAGGCAGAGGAAAAGATTCTCAGGTACGGAGCGGGGACAGATAGCAAGGGAAAAAAGATGGGTGTGTTCTAGAAACCAGATCTGAGGGAGAGAGTGGCGAGGAACTGTATATATACTCGCACTAGCTCGAGCCGCGTGGGAAAACAGCGGTTACAAGTCATCTAACCACTAGCAAAGCTTACAGCATGGTAAGGGCCTCTCTCCACCAACCCCCGCGAGGCAGCCAGCCGTGACGTCATCGAGCGGGACAAAAAACACTGCGCGCCCCCTCTCACTCTGTTCTACTCCCTCTCTCTCTCCCAGATCCTATCATTACTAGTTAATGATAAAATATATACTTTACAATTAAATATATAAAGCCTTGACATGGGCGAAAACAAAGAGCCTTTCTGGACTGCCCATGACACGAGCTTTCATATGAAATAAAGCACACTCTAATACATAAACTGTAGCCCCATCCACTGCCCTGGCGATCCTAGCGGGTCACTGTAGGACAAGCCATGCGGTTCTAACGGAGTGGTTAACGTCACAATATATATATATACTGTATATATATATATATATATATATATATATATATATATATACAGTATATATATATATATATATATATATTATATATATACAGTATATATATAATTTCCAAGGATAAGGATAAGGATGGAAAAGACGCCTGGGCACATCTTGGAATTTTTGATTTTATTTTCCTTTTTTGCATTGTTAAGTTCTTAATTTTTAAAATCAATTGTTTTAAATATTCATTGATTAGTTTCACTATACACTTCGAGTGTTCGTTTTCTTTACATCTAATTTATATTTTTTTTGGAACCCGTTCTTTTGTTGATTCTAGGGTGTATACTCTATTTTAGGTTCTGTTTTGCTCCTGAAGATGGCTCCGTGAGGTGCCGAAAATTCGAAAAATAAAGTTCAAGATGTTGCCAGGCGTCTTTTCCATCCTTATCCTTATCCTATGGAAATTACGGTGTCCTAGGTCACCTGTTGATGTTCTACTCCATATATATATATATATATATATATATATAATTATGTATATATATATATATATATATATATATATATATATATATATATATATATATATATGCTGTATATATATTGTTTTTTCTATGTGAGTGAGGATTACAAAAGGCAGAACTGCCTGTAGCGAGTGTCTCCCCCAGAGTTGAAAGAGTGACAGGGCCAAAGTCAAGGGACGTTTGAGCCAAAATGCCTGGACACACGGAGTTTGAAGCAATCTAAGTCATAGGAAGAGGGAAATATTCTGGGAGAGAGTTCCAGAGCTCAGTTGTTGAATAGAAGAAAGATTGAGAATAACGTTTTACTCTTGTGTTGGAGAGTTGCACAGAGTAGGGTGGGATTGTGGTGTAAGACGGGTGCTAAGTGCTCTACGAAGAGGTGGTGGTATACACTGAGAGAGATCTGAGGAACACTGAATATTTTAATAGCGGTAGAATAGTGAGAGTTTTGCAACAATGTGGCGAAGAGAGAGAGAGAGACTGCAGAAAATTGGTGAGTGGACGTGAGTTAATGAGTCTGAAGGCTTTCTTTTCTACTTTGTCTAGAAGTGCTGTGTGAGAAGATCCTCTCCACACGTGTGAACAATACTCAATACATGGACGCACTGTGCCCCTGTACAGAGCTAGCAACTGCGCAGGGGTAAAGAACCACTGGATCCGGTTGAGCACACCCAGCTTCTGGGAAGCTGGTTTAGCAAGAGTGGTAATATGATCTTTCCAAGAGAGATCAGAAGAAAAAGAGACACCGATATTATTAAGAGAAGATGAAGGGAAAATTTGTATGTTGAGTGGTGTGTACGCTCATGTGTGAATCTGCTTGACTTGGGTTCGATCCCAGCCATGGCGGACATTTAGTGGATGTTGTAGTAGGTCCTAGCATGTTTCACATGCTCGCACGCAGTCGAGGGACACCTCGATGACGTATACAGACTAAACACACATAACAAAGCCACTCCAACACCTTCATTTCTCTCCAACACCCCGTCTCCCCTCTCTACACTCTTCAGATAATAGGAAAAGTAGAAAGTAGCTACGAGGTGCCGTTGTAAAGGCTTATCCCTCAATACCTTCACCTGAGCTGTTGTTGATGAGTAGGTCATAGTTTTCCGGAAGAGGGCGATGAGTAGACAGATGTAGAAATTGAGTTGTGGAAGCATTGAAAGTAACAAGGTATTCCCTGCCCCAATTAGATATAGTACAGAGATCAGAAGATAGGTAATTTATGGCCTCCTTACGGGAGTTTTGGAGTTCTGCTGTGAATGCTATTGTGGAAGGTAATTGAAAAGTGTAATGTAGAGTCGTCAGCACGTGAGTGGATTGGGCTGGAGGTGCAGTAGGGAAAGTTGTTAATGTATAATAGAAAGATAATTGGAGATAGGACAGAACCCTGACGAACACCGAAATTGATAGGTTGAGGAATTGAACGATGGCTCTCCTCAATCGCAGCTATGGAACGGCCGGAAAGGAAATTAGAGACAAAGTAACAGATGAAGGGATAGAAACCAAAGGAGGGTACTTTGGAAATGAGGGATTTGTGCCATACTTTATCGAAGGCTTTCGATATGTCTAGCGAAACAGAAAAAGTCTCACCGAAGTCCTGAATGGAGAATGACCAAGAGTTAGTAAGATAAGAAAGAAGATCACCATTAGAGTGGCTTTTAAGGAAGCCATTCTGGGGGTCTGAGAGTAGGTTATGGAAAGTTAAATGCCTAAGAAATTTTGAGGTAAGAAGAGTTTCAAAAACTTTAGAGATACAAGAAATGAAAGCAATTGGACGATAGTTGGAGGGTTGAGAGCGGTCACCCTTCTTTGGGACAAGTTGAATGAGAGCAAACTTCCAGCAAGAAGGGAAGACATTAG
Source organism: Paralithodes platypus (assembly GCA_032716605.1). Lineage (NCBI taxonomy): Eukaryota > Metazoa > Arthropoda > Malacostraca > Decapoda > Lithodidae > Paralithodes > Paralithodes platypus. Next base: position 20,406,538 of record CM064512.1, read on the forward strand.
AGGATAGACAGAGACAGAAGAGTTTGCCAAGGCACGGAAGCACAGTTTTTGAGTACAACAATAGAGACACCATCCAGTCCGTACGCCTTCTTATTTTTAAGCCCAGAGAGGGTGGAAAGTACATCCTTGGAAGAGACTATTATGTTAGGCATTAGTAGAAGAGAGGAGGGTACTAATATCCACCTTTGGCTTGAAACTGAGGATAGAGATAGTAGGAAGATACAGAGACGGGGTTGCTGTCAGTAGTCCCAGACACCTGAGCTTCGGTGAGAAAGAGAAGATCAGGGTTGACAGGAGAAGGTGGTGTTCCACAGAGTGGAAGTTAGAGGAGAGGTCACGAATGTTGCAGAAGTTAATAGTAAGAGTAGACGATAGTGGTCCAGAGCATTTTGGGGAGTCGTTGCCAGGGGTTAGTCGAATGGGAGCATTTCTGGTATCCCCCTCCCCCCACACACACACACCTGGGGACTTCGAGGCGAGTTGTGTTTCCGTCATCATTTTAGATAAGAAAGTTAGTGTAGTATGTAAGGTGTTTGTAGTATAATGTATTGATAGGAGGAGAAGGTGTTCTGGAGGGCAGGCTGGGGTTGCCCTCAATATTGATGAGACACAGAAAGGATCAGCTAGAGAGGCCAGGTGGTGAAACAGGCGTACCAGCTGTTCTTATCAGCCACCTAACACCTAGCAGTATATTATATCCTTTGTCATTGTCATCTTATTTGTTGGTTTAACAAAGGTCTGTAATAGGTATCTACTAAATTATCCTCCCCTCTTCCATTCTTCTTCTAATCCCATTATCCTATCTGGATTTACTTGGTACTTTTGTCCACTCTCCCCTTCCGCTGTGTGTGGCATTATTGTAATCCTCCAGTAATGATTCATGCCCCTTCTATGCTCTCTCTCTCTGTCTGTATTGATGGTGTAATAATTAGAGTGTTTAAGATATGTATGTGGTAACCCAGGTTGAATTTATTTTCATATATAAATACTGTGTATAATTATATATATAAATAAATTCGAACCTGGGTTACCACATACATATCTTAAACACTCTAATTATTACACCATCAATACAGACAGAGAGAGAGAGAGAGAGAGAGCATAGAACGGGCATGAATCACCCAGGTTCGAATTTATTTTCATTGTTACGCTGGCCAGCTTGCCAGAATGCACTCGTAACTCGCTAGCGCTCGCCATGGCAGTGGAATGGGCTACAATAATCATAGAACGATGTTCTTTCTTTCATAGAGTTCATGTTGTCACAGACAGATCGGTGGTGGTCTTTATTCTTGTCTGTGACACTTGGAAGTATTTTATATCATTGATAGAATATAAGATGCATTGTGTGAAGTTGTAAGGAGAAAGAGAGCGGGCAGCGTGGTGGTAATATGTGCGTGTGTATGTATGTGCTACCTTCCTCGCTCGGTGGAGTCTCCCATGCTCGTGATTGGCTGGCGGGCCTGACGCGTCATATGACGCTTGCTCCTCATGATGTAGTCGTCTGTGATTGGGTGCTGCTGCCTTTGTTAGTGCTGAGGGGGCTCCTGCCCGCGTTTCTCCTGCAGAGCTTGGCACAGCGTGCTTGGTCCTACATGTCCTTTGCAATCTGTCCCCCAATCTAACCCCTGTACTACTTTCTCTCTTTCTGAACTTCTTCTTTTTCATACTTCTCATCTTTATTCATTACTTATCCCTTCTGGTTCTGCATACGACTTCCATAGTCGGCCAGTCGTATTACCAGCACCACTTCTCCATATATGTTTGCACTAGTTTTAGGGATTATTATAGTCATAGTCATATGGTAGCCTAGTGTTGGGGTGCTTCTAATTATTGAGCTGTTCTTTCCCATTATTTAATGCTAGACAGTGGAAGGTATCTTTGGTCGTTGTCTGAGTTATGTATGTGGCAAGTCAGAGCCTGTACAACATCGACGAAGCTAGCTAGCCTGTAACCCTTGTGCATATTTTCCTTTGCGAGTGTAGCAGTATACAGGTAAAGGGCTTTTGCCTACACTTACCTGTATGCTTGCTACCTCATTTTATTGACCTTTGTGGAGCGCCAGGGTAAGACCAGATACTAGAGATCTGGACTTACCAAGAGAGCCTCCAAGTCACTTAACGTAACATAAGGGAAATCTGTTCAAGGGGAGACAGTAGGCTACGAGCATGCTTGCCCTCTGCCTAGTTTCCTAGTACATTTTATGCCACTGCTAGACTTTATTAGTGAGAAAGACAGCATTGTGTTTATTAACTTTCATTGTGTATGCTTTAGGAATTATTCACGCCTTATTTTAGCCTAGGTTGATGCATAGTGCACAACCCAGTTTGGCTGTTATGTTGGCTAAGGAAGTACTGTTTTTGAGTTGTTATTATTAGTGCTGTCACAGAGTTGTTGCACTCCCTTGTTATATATATGTATCCTGCTTATTGGTGTATTTAAGATACACGCTTTGGTGTCCTGCCCCTGCATTATTTCTGTTCTATATTAACGAGCATCTTAGAGCATCAGACCTTTTCAGAAGATTCCTTATCTGATTGCTGTAGGACTAGACTTCCAGTGCTTTCATAGAGCATTGAAGAGTTTAGTGTTGAGTACAGAGTCACACTAAAGTTAACGTAAGCATATATTCCTTTATTAAATCTTATGATAGTTTATTCAAGCATTGTTATTACTTTAGAGCATTTTCGTAACGTAAGTACTCCTGTTGTGAGTTGGCTTTGCCGTCACCGGAAAGCCTTTGTAGAAGTGCACTAAAACCCTAGTTAATTGATACCCCATTATCCAGTTGATTAACTCTGGAGGGTTTTAAGTGTTTTTGTTCACTGGCGTAATAGTTCGAGGGTTTGGAATTAGCGTACCGTTGTAATAGATATAGCAAATGGCCGTTGTTGCAGATATAGCCTATCATCTAGTCCATTATTAAGTGCCCTTGTTTATTTCGTAGTGCCGGTCGTAACAAATGGCGACCTTAGACCAGAATATAGTGAACTGAATATTGCAGTTTTTTTTTGGAGAAATCTTATTGCCATTTGGGGTTGAATTTATTTCTCGCATTGTTGGCAGTAGACATTGTTTTGAGGATATATAGAACTTGTTGGAGTTATTTGTGACCTATTATTGCACTCAAGAACATCTTCGAATATTTGTTGGTGAATAAAGCTACGCGAGAGTTTGGCTACTTTTGTCTTGACTTGAGATTTTTTTGTTGTTGACTCCATCATGTCACTGGACGGGTCTGAGCATAGTGAGGGCACAGTGCGAGAGGCAGGAGAGGAGGTGGAGAAGGTGGAGTTGTTAAACGGCATTCGGGTGGTGAACAAAGAGGAGGATGCTCGGAGATTTTTGGAGGAGCCTGTGTCAGCGGATCGTGTGTCGGGGCTAGACCGTTACGGACTGCAGTGTGTGGCCACGGTCTTAGGGTTTCCCGGTACTAGCGGTTTGTCGAGAGGTGAGCTGGTTACCTGTGTGCTCGGTGGGGTGCATGGGGCTTCGGGTGGAGCAAGAGCTGGGGCACCTTCGGCCCAGCCCCCATTCCACTCGACTTCTATCATGGCGCCCCCTCGGGCTCCGGAGCCGGGTACGTTCCCGCAGGCCGATGCCCGCTGGAGGTTGGGTCCCCAATAGTAGCACTCCCTCCTCAGGGTTTGTCTTCCGAGATGTTGTTTCAGCTCGAGCTCGCCAAACTTAAACAGCAGGAGCGACAGGCTGAGCTTGAGCTCGAGCAGCGAAAGCATGAGCATGAGCAGCGAAAGCATGAGGCTGAGCTCAAGTATAAGTATGAGGCTGAGCTCAAGCAGAGAGAGGCCGAGCTCAAGTTTGAGTCTGAAAGGTATTGTGCCGATATTGACCTAGAGAAAACTCGTGTACAGGTGACGAGGAACCGGGTCGCCCAGGGGGGTCGAGCCCATGAGCAGTCCCTGTCGCATCTACTTAAGTTGGTTCCAGTGTTTGATGAGTTAGGGGTTACAGAATTTTTTCTCCGGTTCGAGAAAAAGTGCCAGGAGCACCAATGGCCCGAGGAGAAGTGGGCAGCCCTCATTTCTTCACGATTGACGGGGAAAGCACTCAAGGCGTACGATGCTTTGCCCCTAGATTCCTGTGTGAATTACGAGTTGTTGAAAGAGGCTGTCCTGAGGGCGTATGAGCAACAGCCAGAGACCTATAGGCTGAAGTTTAGGGCGGTTCCAAAAAGAAAGGAGAGTACTTTCCAGGAACACGCTAGAGAGCTGTCAGATGCATTTGAAAATTGGTTAAGGTCGGAGAAGGCAACTACTTTTGATTCAGTAAAACAATTAGTATTCCTGGAACAATTTTTTAAATGTACTGGCAGTGACTTGACTCTTAACCTTAAAGAAAAGCGACCGAAAACTCTACAAGAGGCGGCTGAGCTGGCTGACCTCAGGTTGTCATTGATTCGCGGGTGTGGGTCTGCACAGAGAGCTGAGGCAGGTAACAAGGGGCGTACCACTTCACCCCCCCCCGAATTAATGACACAAACAATTATCCATTCAAGAGTACTGTTGCCAATTATGAACCCAAGTCGAAACCCCTCCCGTTCAAGAAAGGCCTGGGCCCTTCCTCACCTCAGAGGAAGTCCAAGAGTGAGGTGGAATGTTTCAAGTGTCATAAGAAGGGGCGTATTGCGCGCTCATGTCCGAGCGCACCGCTTACAGCAGTGGTGTCACTAGTGAGCAACATTGGCGTGTCTTTGAGGTCTTCCGCGTTTGCCCGGGGTAAACAGTCGGTTGCGAAGTCATCGCCGGTGCAGAAGCAGCAGGAGGGCTCGTCACCCGTCCGTGATGTTTTTTTGTGGTCATAGGGGGCACGGCACTGTGAGGTGGGCTGGTGTGAGGCATAGGCTTGAGTTGTTCCGTGATACGGGCGCTTCCCAGACACTTGTTAAGAATTTCACTGGCAAGCCTATTAACACGGCTCGGGTTGTGGTGGTTCAAGGCATCATGCTACGCGGTCTTACCAGCTGGTTAGAGTGGAGCTTGAGGTAGACGGTGTGACACTGGAGTTGGATGTGGGTGTGGTGGAGAAATTGCCAGTTGAGGGGGTCGACCTCCTTCTCAGCAACGACTTTGCGGTGCCCACTTCCAAGGTTCCACCCTTGGTCGTTGCCGAGAGGGCGGCCGACACGAGTAGGGAGGGACAAGAGTGGCTTGAGAGGTGTCAGATGCCGCAGATGGCTTGTGCTGTCACCAGGTCTCAGTCCGCTCAGGTGTCACAGCCTAATACCCAAGTTCTAGACCAGCGGAGGAAGGGTCGGAAGGAGAAAGTCAAGGCTGGTCGGGTTGAGAGTTTGGATACAGTGACACTCCTTGGTGACTCGGTACTTGCACCCATTATGAGGTCTGGAGTGGCCCCAGAACCTGTCCCCCCTTAGTGACATGGTTGGGCGTGATAGCACTCCGCGACAGAAACATTCCTATGCGAAGCAGGCAAGGCTTGAGCAGCCTAGTATTGGGGGTGGCCACAAGTTGCTTCTGGAGCACTTAGATAGGTTGGCACCCTCAGATATATGTCGGTTGCAAGCAGAAGATCCGGGGCTTGAGAGTTGTGGGAACGGGCCCGATTGAACTCGACGAGGACGGGGATGCAAAGTCGGGAGATTTTTTTCATGTTGGGGGAATCCTGTACCGCCGTTTTTTGGATCCCAGACGTAGTTGGGATGGTGGGGCAAGAGTGGTTGACCAGTGGGTGGTTCCTGAGAAGTGTCGTGATAGCCTGTTGCGGTTGGCGCATGATGTTCCATTGGCAGGTCACTTGGGTGTGAGAAAAACGTTGGCTTCGTTATCTAGGATGTTCTGGTGGCCAGGTATTAAAGCCCAAGTTTCGGCATGGGTGGCGATGTGTGGTACCTGCCAGAGGGTGGGAAAGCCCAATCAGAGCATACCTAAGGCTCCATTGCACCCAGTGCCTGCTATTGGTCCGCCCTTCAGCAAGGTTATCATTGACATGGTAGGCCCTCTGCCTCCACTAGTGCAGGTAATAGGTTTTTGCTAACCCTCATGGATGTCTCCACTCGCTACCCTGATGAATACTCTATGAGAAATGGCAAGTCTAAAACTGTTGTGCGAAATTTGCTGTTGTATTGCTCGAGGTACGGGTACCCGTAGGAAATTCAGTCGGACCAAGCGTCGAATTTCACGTCCACACTCTTCAAACAGACCATGCAGCAGCATGGGATCAGTACGGTTGTCTCTTCAGCTTATTACCCAGAGAGTCAAGCAAGGGGTGTTGGAAAGATGGCATTCCACTTTGAAAAGCATGTTGCGGTGCTACTGTTTGGAGAACGGCAAGGATTGGGATCTGGGGCTACCGTACGTTTTGTTTGCGGCAAGAGAGGTACCTGGGGAGAGCCTTGGGTTTAGCCCCAACGAGCTAGTTTTCGGGCATCAGGTTAGAGGTCCTCTGAGCATGGTTAAAGAAATCTGGGAAGGGACTGTGCAGCCATGTTCTCTAATTAAGTATGTCCTCGAGAGTAGAGACAGGATGCTGAAAAGCCTGGAGTTGGCAGGGAGAAATTTGGTAGATAATCAGGCCTTGATGAAGGATCGGTATGACACTAAGGCAAAGCTCCGGGAGTTTGCGGTTGGACAGGAGGCTTTGGTCTTATTGCCCTTAGTCGGCCATCCCCTGTCGGCCAAGTTTGTCGGTCCTTACAAGGTCGTGCGGAAGTTGTCTGACCTATATTACCTTGTGGCTACTCCGGATAGGCGGAAGAAAAATCAGCTCTGTCATGTGAACCTGTTAAAAGAGTTTGTGAGGCGCCCACCTGAGCAGCCTACTGTCCCTGTGTTGGCCTGCAGCGGCCAAGGTGGAGAAAGAGAGGGGGGCAGTGAGGCACAGGTGGAGGAGAGTTGGGATTGTCATGTCTCGGCGGATCAGTGGGCGGGGAACACGAACCAGGTGGCTGTTGAGGCGCTAGAGCACCTGCCTGAGCAACAGCGTGCAGCGATCCAGCACCTGTTCTGTTCATACCCCACTGTGTTTGCCGAGCACCCAGGCCTCACAACTCATGCGGTGCATGATGTGGACGTTGGAGACCACCCCCTCTTTAAATTAGTGCCTTATCGTGTACCTCCCATTAAACTTCCGGCTCTTCGAGCGGAGTTAGGCTACATGTTGGAGAGAGGGCTGATAGAAAAAGGGGCGGTTAGATGGACATCTCCCGTCACTCTGCAGCCCAAACCAGACGGCAAGGTCAGGTTTTGCATTGACTTCAGGCGGTTGAACGGCTTAACTTCCACCAATGCCTACCCTCTTCCCCGCGTAGATAACAGTGTTGACAAAATCGGGTGTGCACGTTACCTCACCAAGGTGGATCTTGTCAAGGGTTACTGGCAGGTGCCGTTGTCTGAGCGGGCGAAGCAGGTGTGCGGGTTTGTGGTGGATGGGAATACTTACCGTTGCAACGTTATGCCGTATGGGCTGAAGAATGCACCTGCAACTCTCCAATGCCTGATGAACGAGTTAGTGGCGGAGATCCCTAACTGCACCGTTTATCTTGATGATGTGATAATTTATGACGATGACTTTGAGAGCCATTGCGAGCACATCGGGGCACTGTTCAGGAAGCTGAGTGAGGCTCATTTGGTGGTCAATCTGGGCAAAGGTGATTTTGTTCGGGCAACTGTGCAGTATCTGGTGTTTGTTGTGGGGCTAGGCCAGGTGTGCCCCCCTTACCAAGATACAGGCTATTAACCAGTTCCCCAGGCCGACCACCAAAAGACAGATCATGAGGTTCTTGGGCATGATCGGGTATTACCGCAGATTCATCCGCGGATACTCCTCGGTGTTGGCTCCTCTGACGGACATACTTGCAAAGACAAAAAAGTTTGGGTGGGCACCTGAGTGTGAGAAGGCTTTTTCACTGGTGAAGCATCTGTTGTGCACTCACCCCATACTCAGGGCCCCCGACTTTTCAAGACCTTTTCAGCTAGCGACAGATGCTAGCGGCGTAGGGGCTGGTGCCGTCTTGTTGCAGACAGATACGGAAGGTGTGGAACACCCAGTAAGCTTCTTTTCGAAAAAGTTCAACTCAGCACAAAAGAACTATTCAGTAGTAGAGAAGGAGCTTCTGGCTCTTGTGCTGGCGCTCAGGCACTTTGAGGTGTATGTTCCCGCTTTTGGCCCAGTGTGGTGATTTACACTGACCACCACCCTTTGAAGTTTTTGAATCAGTTCCCCAACCAGAATATGAGGCTAACTAGATGGTCTTTAATGTTGCAGGAGTATAGTCTGGACATTCGCCATATTGCAGGTTGTGACAATGTGATAGCTGACTGTTTGTCCAGGGTGGAGGACCCAGGGTAGATCACCCAGGTGTGTTTGGTGGAGTGGAGGAAAATTAGGCTTGCCCCTGTAGCGCAACGCCGCCAAAAACACTATTAAAAATTATAAAAACCTCACATAAAACTCTTTCTTTTTGATAGTATATAAGTGCAGTATATCACAGCAAGCATCTAAGACACTCTGATTGTTGTCTTAGTAGGCTAGGCTTGGTGAAGCTTGCTCGTTGAGCGTGATATAATTATTATGATGCTATTATTTTGGGGAAGTGTTGTGCAGATTTTGTTTTATAATGCAGTGTTTTATGTTTGTGATCGTGCCTTGTTTTCACAACTTGGGAGAGTAGCTGGGTGATGCGGGGTTTGTGAGCATTCTGTCTGGTCAGATGTGGAGTTCACCTGAGGCTGAAACGTCCCACATCTTGGGCGGGGTGTTACGCTGGCCAGCTTGCCAGAATGCACTCGTAACTCGCTAGCGCTCGCCAGGGCAGTGAAATGGGCTACAATAATCGTAGAACGATGTTCTTTCTTTCATAGGGTTCATGTTGTCACAGAAAGATCAGTGGTGGTCTTTATTCTTGTCTGTGACACTTGGAATTATTTTATATCATTGATAGAATATAAGATGCATTGTGTGAAGTTGTAAGGAGAAAGAGAGCGGGCAGCGTGGTGGTAATATGTGCGTGTGTATGTATGTGCTGCCTCCCTCGCTCAGTGGAGTCTCCCATGCTTGCGATTGGCTGGCGGGCCTGACGCGTCGTATGACGCTTGCTCCTCATGACGTAGTCGTCTGTGATTGGGTGCTGCTGCCTTTGTTAGTGCTGAGGGGGCTCCTGCCCACGTTTCTCCTGCAGAGCTTGGCACAGCATGCTTGGTACTACATGTCCTTTGCAATCTGTCCCCCAATCTAACCCCTGTACTACTTTCTCTCTCTCTGAACTTCTTCTTTTTCATACTTCTCATCTTTATTCATTACTTATCCCTTCTGGTTCTGCATACGACTTCCATAGTCGGCCAGTCGTATTACCAGCACCAGTTCTCCATATAATATTTGCACTAGTTTTAGGGATTATTAGAGTCATAGTCATATGGTAGCCTAGTGTTGGGGTGCTTCTAATTATTGAGCTGTTCTTTCCCATTATTTAATGCTAGACAGTGGAAGGTATCTTTGGTCGTTGTCTTAGTTATGTATGTGGCAAGTCAGAGCCTGTACAACATCGACGAAGCTAGCTAGCCTGTAACCCTTGTGCATATTTTCCTTTGCGAGTGTAGCAGCGTGTGTAGCGAGTGTAGCAGCGAGTGTTCCATAGCTGCGGTTGTGGACGGCCATTGTTCACTTCCTCACCCTATAAACTCCGGTGTTCCTCAGGGCTCTGTCCTATCTCCTATTCTCTTTCTAATTTTTATAAATGATCTCCTTAACTGTACCTTAATTCCCATCCATTCATACGCAGACGATTCAACCTTACACTACTCCATTAGTTTTTCAGAATGCCCCAGCCAGCAATCCCTCAACGACAAACGTAATGAAGCCATAGAACTCTTAAATTCTGATCTAAATACTATTTCCAATTGGGGCAGAGAAAACCTTGTTAACTTTAATGCTTACAAAACCCAATTTCTCCATCTATCTACCCGTCAGGATCTCCCAGCGGACTATCCCTTATTCTTCAACAATACAAAAATCAACCCTTCATCTTCTCTCAATATTCTTGGTGTCTCTTTTTTTTTCTGCTCTCATTTGGAAGGACCATATTACCAGTCTTGCTAAGGCAGCCTCCCAGAAGCTGGGTGTGCTCAACCGCCTTAGGGGGTTCTTTTCCCCTACACAGCTTCTTGCTCTGTACAGGGCATAGTGCGCCCTTGTATTGAGTATTGTTCACATGTGTGGGAGGTTCCTCTCACACCGCTCTCCTAGATAAGTTGAAAGGAAGGCCTTTCGTATCATTAACTCCCGTCCACTCACCAACTCTCTGCAATCTCTCTCTCTCTCCGCCGCAATGTTGCATCTCTCTCGCTATTCTATCGCTACTATAATAATCAGTGTTCCTCAGAGCTATCCCAGTGCATATCACCTCCTTTACGTAGGGCACGTGGTACCCGTCTCAATCCCACCCCTACTCTGTGCAACTCTCCAACCCAAGAGTGAAACGTTACTCTCAAACTTTCTTCTACTCAACATCTGAGCTCTGGAACTCTCTCCCAGAATCAGTCTTTCCCTCTTCCTATGACTTAAATTGCTTCAAACTCCGTGTGTCCAGGCATTTTGGCTCGAACGTCCCTTGATTTTGGCCCTGTCACTCTTTCAACTATGGGGGAGGCACTCGTTATAGGCAGTTATGCCTTTTGCCTCCCTCAATCACATAGAAAAAAAAAAAAAAAAAAAAAAAGTATACAGGTAAAGGGCTTTTGCCTACACTTACCTGTATGCTTGCTACCTCATTTTGTTGACCTTTGTGGAGCGCCAGGGTAAGACCAGATACTAGAGATCTGGACTTACCAAGAGAGCCTCCAAGTCACTTAACGTAACATAAGGGAAATCTGTTCAAGGGGAGACAGTAGGCTAAGAGCATGCTTGCGCTCTGCCTAGTTTCCTAGTACCTTTTATGCCACTGCTAGACTTTATTAGTGAGAAAGACAGCGTTGTGTTTATTAACTTTCATTGTGTATGCTTTAGGAATTATTCACGCCTTATTTTAGCCTAGGTTGATGCATAGTGCACAACCCAGTTTGGCTGTTACGTTGGCTAAGGAAGTACTGTTTTTGATTGGTTATTATTAGTGCTGTCACAGAGTTGTTGCAGTCCCTTGTTATATATATGTATCCTGCTTATTGGTGTATTTAAGATACACGCTTTGGTGTCCTGCCCCTCCATTATATCTGTTCTATATTAACGAGCATCTTAGAGCATCAGACCTTTTCAGAAGATTCCTTATCTGATTGCTGTAGGTCTAGACTTCCAGTGCTTTCATAGAGCATTGAAGAGTTTAGTGTTGAGTACAGACTCACACTAAAGTTAACGTAAGCATATATTCCTTTATTAAATCTTATGATAGTTTATTCAAGCATTGTTATTACTTTAGAGCATTTTCGTAACGTAAATACTCCTGTTGTGAGTTGACTTTGCCGTCACTGGAAAGGCTTTGTAGAAGTGCACTAAAACCCTAGTTAATTGATACCCCATTATCCAGTAATTTAACTCTGGAGGGTTTTAAGTGTTTTTGTTCACCGGCGTAATAGTTCGAGGGTTTGGAATTACCGTAGAGTTGTAATAGATATAGAAAATGGCCGTTGTTGCAGATATAGCCTATCATCTAGTCCATTATTAAGTGCCCTTGTTTATTTCGTAGGGCCGGTCGTAACATCATATAATATATATATATATATATATATATATATATATATATATATATATATATATATATATATATATATTGTAGTATTTAATTCTAAATCTTTTATGCTACTACTACGGGGGATAATTCGACAGTCATTTAGAAGTTCGTATATTTTATTTAACAGACTTCCTAACTACCCTAATAATAGGTTCTTGGCTAGGGCCGAGATGAGTTCAAGACACAGATTGAATATTACGTCGATTCATGCTAGGTTGTACTTTGGACCCCTAGAGTTCCCGTTACTCCCTAACTGAATCCCCGCTATTCAGGTATTGACTCAAATCGGCTTCAATCCTACGACCCGTTATTAGTGATTAATCCTAAATAATTAAGTCAAAACCCTGCTGTGTCTTTTATTGAGACCAGGGCCTAATGAACCATATGCTCCTTGCCTAACTAAAACAAAAGTTATATTCGTTCCTCTACTCTTTAGGTTTTCCCACGTTTACCGAGCCTTTTCCCAATCCCAAGGCTATACCATATATAATCTATCTCCTCAATACATAGCATCTATTTATTCCTCTGACACAACCGTCGTTACTACACAAGTACCTCCACAATGACATCAAATCATACAAATTATCGAATGAGATTACAAGGCCTCTCTCACGTACAATATGGGTTCCGCCACCCAGTTACTTCACAATCTAGGTTTACAATCTTTACCTCAATTTTTTTTTTTTTTTTTATATATTCCAACTTACTTCCTCTCGGGCATAGGCTTAGAGCCTTAACATTCACCGCTTTACAATGAACAGTGAAGCCTGTGAGGTCTTGTTCCAGTCTAGGGAGTGAGACATGTGAAGCACGTAGAGTACAACGAGCACCTGCCATCTTGCCTTCACATGAGGCACGGTGCTCACTCATGGCCCGAAATGACCCCATCTCTGAAGCCACCTCGTTCCCGTGCTTCACTGTCTCACCCATTACACTCGGACTCTCACACTTACACACACACAACGCCACCTGTTGAGCAGATAACTCACCAGGCATTGCACCCCTATAGCATATTTTGAATATGGGAATATTCATACAGTGCTATTTAATCAGGGAACAATGAGGGTATTTTATTGACGTTTCGGTGGGCTTGTGGTAATGCACTGATACTCTAGGTACAGCACAAATTCCATCCCAATAATATCTTCCCATTGATACATCGGGATTTGAACCCGGGACCTTTGGATTACCAGGCCAGTGGCAAGACCACTCCACCACACCTCCCCATATTGGGTTCCGCCCCCCAGTTACTTCACAATTAGGTTTACATTACTTATCCCCATAACACTATTGGGTTCCGTCACCCAGTTACTTCACAATATAGATTTACAATCTTTACCTCAACAACCCTATTGGGTTCCGCCACCCAGTTACTTCACAATTAGGTTTACAATCTTTATCTCAATTACATCTTCTAAATTTACCCTCTAGTAACCCTGTTACCAACACGCTAGGTTACTGTAATGCCCTCGAAAATATCCCGCAACCCCAATAATGTACTACCCGAGTTGACGTCAGGTATATGTAAAATAGTCGTTGATGGGAAGTCCAATAAACTCATCACGTGAAATACCACGAGACTATCACCTGGTTCTTACAAATCGGACTAAGGTTACTATACTTTTGTACGTCCGTGGTAGTACAGTGGGTTAGCGCGCGGGCCTGGTTGACCTATGAGGGGTCATGGTCACTAACCAGGGTTCGAACCCCACCCAAGGCATCTCAAAACCTGTGGGTTTTTAGGAGGGTTAAACTCCCTTCAGAGGTTCGAGCCCCGTGCCAGGCACCAGGAAAGGTTGACCCTAAGTGTGCCTGGGGAGTTTTCAGGACAGAAAAATTCCCTTCACACCCAGCATTTCATTGGTGGCAGTCATGGAACGTGATCTGGTAGCTACATAGAACACCCATCACGCGGACCCTAACAATATTGAGATTGCTGAGGTGATAGAGCTACGATACCTTACGACCTTAAAGAGGCTAGGGACTAGCCTAGTTAAAGAAGGATGTAATGTAATGCCCTCGAAAATATCCCGCAACCCCAATAATGTACAACCCGAGTTGACGTCAGGTATAGTGTAAAATAGTCGTTGATGGAAAGTCCAATAAACTCATCACGTGAAACACCACGAGACTATCACCTGGTTCTTACAAATCGGACTAAGGTTACTATACTTTTGTACGTCCGTGATAGTACAGTGGGTTAGCGCATGGGCCTGGTTGACCTATGAGGGGTCATGGTCACTAACCAGGGTTCGAACCCCACCCAAGGCATCTCAAAACCAGTGGGTTTTTAGGAGGGTTAAACTCCCTTCAGAGGTTCGAGCCCGCACCAGGCACCAGGAAAGGTTGACCCTAAGTGTGCCTGGGGAGTTTTCAGGACAGAAAAATTCCCTTCACACCCAGCATTTCAGTTACCTTTCACTTTAATCAATTATTTGGTAGGTAGTAGGGGTAGGCAGCCCCGCCCAGGGAAGTACTACCGCCAAGGTTTCGGGAGACTCAGGGAATAGCCTGAATTCCATTTTCTCTCCCAGGCCTTGGTAGCTGGATACATATCTTTCTGCCTCACACATCAGGGGTATCAGGAAAACCCTCTTTATATAACATACACATCCAACTTCACGACATTGCCCTACATTGCTATCCTCTATCCATAAAACACTACTCTTCCCACTACATATCATACATGTAACACCATACACCTTACTCAATAAATATGGCAGTACAATTGTTAAGAGCAAACCTGGTGGTCCCTCGGATATCCACCCCCGGCAGGGTTGGGTCATTGACACAGGGCCCTCCCGGTCGTCATCATGCGACTGTGTCAAGAGCATTGCAACGTCCCAAAGCTGCTCGTCGGTGCAGCTTTTTCTTTAGCAATATAAGGGGACTTCACTCTAACATCAATTCTGTACACCAATTTCTTCAAGCAGAATCCCCTACTCTCCTTTTTTTGACAGAGACTCAAGTAGCATCCACATCTGACACGTCTAGATTTAATTTTCCAGGTTATCAACTGCTCCAAAATTTCAGACCTAAAGGAGGTGTATGTTGCTTCGCAAAATCTGAAATTGCCCTGGAGGAGGTTACTAGTTTCAATTGTCCCTATTTTGATTATTCTATAAACAAATTAATTTCTGATGGTAAATTTAAATACATATGTTGCATCTACCGTTCCACAAATACTTCTCCAGAGCAAAGTCTTTTTGATTCTCTGTCCTCACAACTCAGTGTCCTCAACTTAAATGCTTCTTCTGAAATCACTGTGTTGGGTGATTTTAATGTCCATAATGTTGAATGGCTCACTCATTCAGCCAGGACTGATGATGCTGGTCTTGAATGTGAGCTATTTGCAGACTCATTTAATCTCACTCAACTAGTCAACCAACCCACCAGTGTACCAGATAATCCTAATCATAATTCCCACCTACTGGACTTATTTTTAACAACCAATTCAGAAAATTATGATGTTACAGTGAGGTCCCCGCTTGGATCTTCTGATCACTGTCTGATACAGGCCACCTGTCTATCACCTACCACACCTTCCCACTCTGAACTTGTTTTGGTGACTAAATGGCATTACGATAGGGCAGACTGGAGGGTCTTCAAGGTTTCTTTATTGATATTCCCTGGACCTCTTTCTTTTCTAATGATGCACACTCCACCTTGAGCCACATACAAGATTTTGTAAAAATTGGAATGGAAACTTTTATTCCTCATCAAAAGTACAGTAAATATCTAATTCACCTAAATGGTTTGACCATAATTGTGCTAGAGTAACTGAACAAAAAGCAATAGCCTACAATGCATATACAAGATCAAAACTCATGAAGCCTTTAATTACTTTAGAAACATCAGAAATCATGCCAAAACTGTATTAAACCTAACTAAATCAAACTTTCTCCACAAGCAGGCAAATAAACTTCTAAATAATCCAAATGATAACAAAATACTTTGGTCTACTCTTAACTCATTTAAATCCAACTTCACTACTGCTTCATCCATTCCACCATTAAAATCTCCGACTGGCAATCTTGTAAGTGACCCACGAGGTAAAGCTAACCTTCTTGCGGATATTTTCTCCACCAACTCAACCTTAGATGAAATAAATCAATATGTCCCTGTACTTAATTTTAATTCGCCTGAAATTCCCTCACTTAAGATCCACACCAGACATGTCAAAACTATTTTTCAGAATCTCTCAGTAGATAAGGCTCCTGGTCCAGATGAAATTCCTCCAATAGTACTTAAGAATTGCTCCTTGGTGCTCGCTCCTGTATTGGCAAAATTGTTCCGTCTGTGTACTCATACCTCATGCTTCCCAGTACCCTGGAAAGAAGCAAACATCCATCCAGTTCCTAAAAAAGGTGCCTCTTCAGATCCATCAAACTACAGACCAATAGCTATAACTTCCACTCTTGGTAAAGTCTTTGAAATTATATTAAATAATCACATAATTAAGCATCTTGAGAATAATAAATTAATCAGTGATAGGCAATATGGTTTTAGACGATGTCGATCAACTGCAGACATGCTTTGCCTTCTTACGCATCAAATCAACCAAGCTACAGACCAACATGGTGAAACACATACAATAGCACTGGATATATCAAAGGCATTTGATAGAGTCTGGCATCAATCCTTATTGTCGAACACACTACGGCCTTGCATCATTAGTTCCACTAATTTCTTCTTATCTTCATAACAGAAAAATATGTGTAATGGTAGATGGCCTTTATTCTCAATTTCACTTAATAAATGCTGGTGTTCCCCAGGGATCAGTTTTGGCCCCAATTCTGTTCCTCATTCATATCAATGATCTCATATCTACCACTCATAATCCAATACATTCCTACGCAGATGACTCAACACTCCACAGTTCCTTCACATTTACCAATTCTTTCACCCAACCCGATCTTATAAATTCAAAAATAAACACTGCAATTTCTCTGAACCAGGACCTTTCTAGAAGTAATGGATGGGGACAAAAGAATCTAGTTTCCTTTAATGCACAGAAAACCAAATACATTAAATTTTCTAACCGACAGAATCTCACTGACTCCCATATATTTTTTAATGATGTAAATATTCCCACTTCCCCTAGTATTGACATTCTCGGTGTAACATTAACTACTAACTTGAGCTGGACACATTATGTTAGAAGCATTGCTAAGAATGCCTCTAAAAAACTGGGACTCCTGTACAGAGTTCGAGAATTCTTCACTGACGAGCAGTTGGCCGTGATATATAAAAGTCATGTGCGTTCTCAGATGGATTACTGTTCACCTCTGTGGAGTGGTTGCATTGAGGCAGTTGGACAAAATTCAAAATAAAGCTATTATATTAATCAATAACCCTGCAATCACACAGGACCTTCCTACATTATCCATAGGAAGAAACGTTGCATCCCTTGCATTATTCTACAGATATTTTCACAGCAATTGTTCCGAGGAACTTGCTTCAATTGTGCCGCCTCTCCACATCTTTCCCCGTAGAACTAGGGCAGCTGAGAGCACCCATGAATTTACACTTTCTCCTCCACAATGCAGAACTTCTGCTTATCAGCATTCATTTATCCCCAGAGCTACTACTCTTTGGAATTCACTTCC
The DNA here is from genome assembly GCA_032716605.1 of Paralithodes platypus. Classification (NCBI taxonomy): domain Eukaryota; kingdom Metazoa; phylum Arthropoda; class Malacostraca; order Decapoda; family Lithodidae; genus Paralithodes; species Paralithodes platypus. The sequence continues at coordinate 20,423,839 of CM064512.1, forward strand.
CTCGAATTGCTTTCCACAAACTTACAATCTACAAATGTTTAAATCCAGTTGTTACAAATATTTTATGAATGGAGGGTGCCTTTAGGCACATGGACCTTTTTGTTTTATCTGTGTTTTTCCTTCCTCCGTTCATTGTCTCTTAAACAAAACAAAATCGTACTAACAAAAGATGAACCGTGCCTCATATGCATACACGGAATAACTCTTTTAGACTTCATAATATCATAGTTCACATTGGACTAGTGTCCTTCGTTACAGTTTCCTTTTTACATAACTTAATAAATGATTCATAGGGACTAGTGTCCATCCCTAGTTATAGCTAACCTATTAGGCAACTGAACAACTGTTTCCCTCTTTAACTTACTGGTTACCTCATTTATTATCAAAAGTAATATTTCCCTCCCCTCTTTACTTTTACTCTTTTAATCATTAATCTATTTGGCAACTAAGCAACTGTTTCCCTCTTTAACTTTGGTTGCCTCATTTATTAACAAAAGTATTCTTTACCCTACTCTTTTAATCTTTAATCTCTCGTATCAGATCCTATATAATAACTCTTCGGCTTGGTGCCGGTGCTAACAAAAATAACTAATTAATAAACACATCATCATCTTTATATATTCAGGTAAGTCTAAATTATTTTTCCTTTAGTCTTGTCCTAGAAGGACACATCAATTTATATAGCAAACCACCAGGTTAGTTCACCACATCTCTCCTTATAATATGCGGGCCCAATATTGGTCCTTAAACAAATGTATTCTGGTATGCTGGATCAGGTGTGTGTGTGTCTGGAACTGTGCTTAAGTGAGGGCGAGGTAACTGGAAAAGTGGGTTGCTGTGGTTCCTTTGTGCCCGGGCGAGAGGGAGAGCAAGTAGGTTGCAGTGTGTGGACCCGGTGAGCTCTGAGGGGTGAGTGACCCTGGGAGTCCGCGCGCGGCTACCTTTATACTCTGGCCTCCCGCTCTCGCGCGCTCTGATTGGCTGGTGGCTTTGCCCGGCTTTACATTCGCACAGACTTTTTGCTTCCTTCATCTCCTCTCTCTTCTCTTCATAGTAAGTTCCAGGAAGTTGATTAAAACCCTCTTTTGGTGGCTTACGGGAGTACAGGGCTGGCACCGAGGTATTACTCAAAGGATAATCAGAAGGAGTTCTTCGAGCAAAGAGAGAGAGTGACTTCTGAGGGGGAGTAGGAAGTCCAGCTTCGCGCTCCGATAATGGAGGCCGCTGAATGGCTGGTGGGCACGTTGCACGTGGCACGTTGCAGCCGTGAGCTAACAAAATCAGCTGTCTTTGCAAGTAAGCAAAAGGGAGCGCGGTGATTGGCGGAGGGCATTTCTACTTTATCACCCCTTACTGAATTTAGGTGAGCTCCTGATCGCCGCAATACTGTTCCCCTAAAATTTATGCTCTCCGGCTGCCACTCCACCAGTCCACTATGCTCACAGAGACATTTATGTAACTGGAGTGCAGGATTCTGATTTACCACAATAGGTTTGGCTTATTAAAACCTCCCCTGGCTGGTGGAGAAACTGCTTGAGAGCTCGAGTGGTATTAATTCTTTGCCCTTGCCCGTCGACTATTGCTACCAGTCGACGGAGTCGGTACTGAGGGTCAGAGGGTAGAGGCATGGTGCCTTCCAACTGACAGGCACGTGCCCCGGGGGTCCTATTTATAGCCTCATCCGGGTACCTGATTGGTGGGCGGCTAGTCCTACCACTACAAGTGAGAGTTTCGGTGGGGTCCGTAAACTTGGTTGCCCTCGTGGGAGTCTTCTCCGGAACGTTATGCAAAGGAGTTTCTTTGGATTCTTTCACTTTAGCTGTGAGAGAACCGTTTATCCGGTTACCGTCAAAAGATACGCCTCGCGGTTCTATCTCGTCTCGAGGACACTCTTCCTCACTACTTAAAGTCCTGTTTAAATCTCTCCGGGAACCTGAAACTTCGCTGTCTGGGACCGTAGACTTTCCCTCCTCAGTAAGCTCATAAAAATCGTCTTCATCACTAGATACGATCTCTTCGCTTCCTAGTTCTCCTTCTGACTCAACCTCAGGAAGACCCTCTCGATTCTTTTGACTAAGTGACCACCAAAGTGGAGAATCTCCTAGGTAGTCTCGAGTCGGAGTAGGACCTCTAATGTTGGGTTGAGCCGAGGAAGTATCAGGGTCGTCGACCCTGGATTCCGTTTCCTCTTCGCTCCCTTCCTCGCTACTCCACTCGCTCGTTTCTGGGGGAAGATTACCCTCATATCGTTTGGTATGACGAATATGAGTAACTGACACGACATCTCCATAATGTAAGTATGACACTTGATAGGGCCCGTTTGTCTCGACAACCCTGAAAGGACCCTCGTATTTCTCCTCCAGTTTACCAGCTCGGGTAGGGTCATGTCTCTTGACCAAAATATACTCCCCAGGTGATAAGGATTATTTAGAGAGACTTTCTTAGGTTGCTGCTGAACGATATGATCATGCACTTGCTGTCGTCGCTCCCCTTGTTCCTTCCAGTATTTTCCGGGTTGGGAATACTGCGTGGAGGGACGAGGGTAGGGCAATAATCGTTCTTTATGTTTCCATAGATAATCTCATAGGGAGAATACCCCGTAGTCCTACAGACCGTGGTATTCATTCCCCAGACAATTTCAGGCAAAAGCTCCGGCCAACCCCGGGCGATTTTCTCCCCTTGTGAGCTCAGACTAGCCCGGATGCAGTTGGCTAACACCCTGTGATTCCTTTCACAGACAACATTTCCCTGAGGGTAATACGGGGAGGTGTGTTGTATCTGATACTCCAAGGTTTCTCCCAAGTGTTGCCAGATCTCATTATTGAATTCTTTTCCCCTGTCACTCAGAATACCTCCAGGGCTGCCATACACAAAAATTATCTTTTCCAGGATAACCTTGGCCACCATTTCAGCTTTCGTGTCCGGGATAGCGCAAGCGACCGTGTATTTAGAGAAAACGTCGACACAGGTCAAGATGTACCTTTTGTTTGTCCGTCTGGGCAGAGGTCCCATAATATCCACCGATAATTTGGCCCAGGGTGTACCAGCGGTAATATGTCCGGGCAACTGTCTAGGTCCCCTTCCATCTTTGCCCCTCTGGCATCCCAAACAATTTTGAACGACTTCTTTAACAATCTGGTCGGCCCTCTTGGTCCAGTACCTTTCATTGAATTGTTGGAGAACCCTAGACTGCCCCAAATGAGCCCCCCTTCCCTTTTGTCCGTGGAGGATTTAGATCATCTGTTTGGCCTCTGAATAATCAAGTACGACCCGATCTTGAGAATTCCTCCAGGCTCCCTCCGAAAACTTTACTTTATTACGAGGTCTAGGGTTATGTTTTTCCCCGTGGGGTGCAGGGGGTTGAACGGGTGCTACCGGTAGTCGAGACAAGCCATCGGCATTAGTGTGTAATTTACCGGGTCTAAGTCTAACTTCAAACGAGTACTCTTCCAAAATCCCCTTCCACCTGACAAATAGTCCGTCTTCCGTTTTCATTTTTTGGAGCTATTGTAAGCTATGGTGGTCCGTAATAACTTCAAAGTGGACCCAGGCTAGGTACGGACGGAAATATTGTACAGCCCACACTAGAGCTAGACATTCCTTTTTCGTAACGCTATAATTCTCTTCGCCCTTATTCAGTGTTCGGCTAGCACAGGCCACTATGCTTTCCTTTCCGTCCACTTTCTGGACCAGAACGGCTCCGAGCCCTTCATCAGAAGCATCGGTGTATAGTTGAAATGGCTTGGTGAAATCCGGATGACAAACTACGGGGTTCAAGGTTAATTTTTGCTTCAAATGATCAAAAGCTACCTGACAACTCTGATCCCAGTCGAACCTCCTCCCTTTTTCTAATCTCTGAGTCATGGGGCGAGCAATCTTAGAAAAGTTAGGTATGAACCTTCGATAGTACTCCTACTATCGAAGGTTCATACCTAACTTTTCCATTCCCAGAAACGCTTGAATCTCTTTGACAGAGGACGGAGGTGAGATTTCGGTAATAGATCACACTTTATGTGGGTCCGGTTGAATACCTATACTGGAAACCAAATGCCCTAGATAGGCCACCTCACGGGCCCCTAATTGGAACTTTGAAGATTTCAGTTTAAGTCCTGCCCCCCTGATTCTTTCTAACACTTCTCGGAGTAGGTGAATATGTTCTTCCCAACTAGCGGAAAAGATTATGATATCATCTAAGTACGCCAAACAAGTTTTCCAGGTCAATCCCATCAATACTTCGTCCATGACTCTAGTGAAACTGGCGGGGCCATTGCAAACTCCAAACGGCAAGACAGTAAACTGGTAAAGTTTGCCCTCGCTCGTGGCAAATGCAGTTTTCTCTTGATCCTCGGCCCTAACTGGTACTTGCCAGTATCCACTCTGGAGATCTAAGGTAGAGAACCGGGTCGACCCATTGAGGGATTCTAACGAGTTGTCAATACGAGGTAGGGGCTGCATGTCTTTGATGGTGACATCGTTTAATTTCCGATAATCTACACAGAACCGAGTTGACCCATCTTCTTTTTTTTACTAGGACTACCGGAGATGACCATGGACTGTATGATTCCACTACTATCCCCTGTTTAATCGTGTCTTCAACTTGTTCCTTTTCCATTTGTCTAATAATAGGGTTTTGTCGTCGGTAGGGTTGTCTAATAGGAGGCCCTTGTGTGTGTATCTCATGGGTGTGTCGGGTTCGAGGGAATCCGTGGTCCCCTTCGTTTTGAGCAAACACATCCCGGTACGTCCAGAACAATTCATGTAAGATACTGGCTTGACTTGAGGTTCATTTTTTCGGGATCTCAGGTAAGTTCACGGTCCGTCAGTTCCAACAGTAGTGGGTTGAGCGGGTGTGACTTGTCCTAACAGTTTCCCTTTTTGATAACTAATCGTGTCATCCCCAAAATGAGCTAAAACTAGTTTCTTCTGGTCGGCAGTAATGAAGGTGGGAGATATTCTCACCCCATTCTGTGCATCGGTTTAAAAATCCCGGCAGTCATGCATGGGTTTGGGGGAATCTCTATCATTTTCCACGATCTAGGAGGAATAGATAATTTCCCTGTGGTAGCTACTATTTGAGGCTGGAGAGTAGTTGTTGTGTCTTTCGGCCCACACTGAATAGTTACTACCAACTGACTCATGAGATCTATTCCCAGTTACCCATCGACTCCACTACTGGCTTTTCCCGATAATACACAAAAATCGGTGGTGAATGTAATTCCCTTCCACTGCACTACCGTTGTGATAGTTTTTCCTAGGATTGTCAGTGGTTGACCCCCGGCTCCTGACAACTGAATACTGGTTTGATTTAATGGGCCCATTTCTCACTGATTCTGTTTTACGAAATTCTCCAGGAAACTACGGTTTGCCCCCGTATCAACCAACATGTTCGCGGCTTTCCCAATAATGACTACAATTTCACAAGGCGTTTGTCTCTCTAAGATATTGACCTCACTATACCGCCCTTCTATGTGAGGTTTCACAGAAAATGTTCTCTCTCTTCCGGCATCGTAACTTTTGGCTGGTTTTCTGTCTCCCGGTATTCTACCGGAAGCATTCCTCTCCGGTCCGGATCGGTTCCCCTGTGTAGAGGTCGATCGTTTGGGAGTGTGAATCTGGGGTCAAATCTAGGGGTTGGGGCTTGTGGACGGTTGGTACAGTTCCTAGCTAGGTGTCCGGTCTGCCTACAAGTGAAGCATCGAATCAGGGCTTTCGGATACCCTTTCTTTGGGTTCTCCTCTTCTCCTTTTTGTGTTTCCTCTTTTACTTCTCTAGCCTCCATAATCTGTTTAATGACCTCCATCAATTCCTTGATAGTGTTAACCTCATGAATGATGCAGTGTTTCCTAACTTCTACCGGGCAGGCTTAGATCATGATCTCCCTGATTTCAACTTCCTGACTCTCTTGGTTCATATGGGGATACGCCAGTTTCACATTCTTAGTGATTTCCCTCCTCAGGGCTCTCACATGTTGGCCATCAAGTCTCAAACTCTTCAGTTTGTCTCTGACTTTTCTGGTGGAAGTTTCTCGGCCAAATTCTTCGATTAAGGCGCTCCTGACTTCGGCCCATGATAGTAGTCCTTCCAGACGTACTCTCACATCATTCAGGGCCTTACCTAAGTGTGCCTTTCCATAGTAAATTGTCTTCCCATTTTCCCCTACGTCAAGTAATGTGAACTGAAATTCTAACTGCTCAATCCCAAGCTCAATTTTTTCCTTCCCCTCTTCCCATAATCTGAATGGTAATACGCCCGTCATCCTATCGGTTCTGTTAGATAATTATACTCAATCCAAATGATTTGTCGAATCACACCGCTTGCCACCAAAAATGTAGTATTTAATTCTAAATCTTATATGCTACTACTACGGGGGATAATTCGACAGTCATTTAGAAGTTCGTATATTTTATTTAACACACTTCCTAACTACCCTAATAATAGGTTCTTGGCTCGGGCCGAGATAAGTTCAAGACACAGATTGAATATTACGTCGATTCATGCTAGGTTGTACTTTGGACCCCTAGAGTTCCTGCTACTCCCTAACTGAATCCCCGCTATTCAGGTATTGACTCAAGTCGGCTTCAATCCTACGACCCGTTATTAGTGATTAATCCTAAATAATTAAGTCAAAACCCTTCTGTGTCTTTTATTTAGACCAGGGCCTACTGAACCATATGCTCTTTGCCTAACTAAAACAAAAGTTATATTCGTTCCTCTACTCTTTAGGTTTTCCCACATTTACTGAGGCTTTCCCCAATCCCAAGGCTATAACATATATAATCTCTCTTCTCAATACATAGAATCTGTCTATTCCTCTCACATAACCGTCGTTACTACACAAGTACCTCCACAATGACATAACATCATACAAAATAATTACCGAATGAGATTACAAGGTCTCTCTCACGTATAATATGGATTCCACCACCCAGTTAGACTACTTTACAATTAGGTTTACAATCTTTATCTCAATAATAATATTGGGTTCCGTCACCCCGTTACTTCACAAGATAGGTTTACATTATTTATCTCAATGACACTATTGGGTTCCGCCACCCAGTTACTTCACAATATAGATTTACAATCTTTACCTCAATAACCCTATTGGGTTCCGCCACCCAGTTACTTCGCAATTAGGTTTACAATCTTTATCTCAATTACATCTTCTGAATTTACCCTATAGTAACCCTGTTACAAACACGCTAGGTTACCCTTCACCTTAATCAATTATCATACTAACAAAAGATGAACCGTGCCTCAGACGCATACACGGAATAACTCTTTTAGACTTAATAATAACGCAACTCACATTGGACTAGTGCCCTTCGTCACAGTTTCCTTTTTACACAACTTAATAAATGATTCATAGGGACTAGTGTCCATCCCTAGCTATAGCTAATCTATTAGGCAACTGAACAACTGTTTCCCTCTTTAACTTACTGGTTGCCTCATTTATTAACAACAGTATTCTTTCCCTCCCCTCTTTACTTTTACTCTTTTAATCTTTAATCTATTTGGCAACTAAACAACTGTTTCCCTCTTTAACTTTGTTTGCCTCATTTATCAACACAAGTATTGTTTCCCCTACCCTTTTAATCTTAAATCTCTCCTATCAGATCCTATATAATAACTCTTCGGCTGGTGCCGGTGCTAACAAAATGTTCTAATTAATAAACACATCATCTTTATATATTCAGGTAAGTCTAAATGTTTTTTCCTTTAGTCTTGTCCTAGAAGGACACATCAATTTATATTGCAAACCACCAGGTTAGTCCACCCAGCTCTCTTTCTCTCCTTATAATATGCGGGCCCAATATTGGTCCTTAACCCTTCTTTGGCGGCGCGCAACTTATGTTGTGTGAAATAAATATGGACTAAGTGGCGGTTCACAACTAATGTCGAGTGCCATTTTCACCACGTAATGTTGCTGAGAGAGAGAGATGAGTGGTGGGAGGAGCGTAGCAAGCGTATGACTGCTCCAGACCACCGCGGCGGACCTACTGACATGAATCCCACCGTTCTCCACCCTCTCGCACTCGCTACACAGGGAATTATGTAGGGAAAGTACCTAATTACATGGTTTTTGCACTCGTGTTGCGCGATCGTTGCAAGAGAACCAGTGGTCGTACAAGGATGGTTGGGGTGTCATTGGAAAGCCATGTTTATGCCCTTTCAGGGATAGATACTTGTTTTACGCTCTGGGTCTTATTTAGGTATGTAAATGATCATGTAAACAACCCTATTTAGGGTAAAAACACCCCGCTGGGGGCTACGGTCAAATAGACCACCTAGCCCGCCAATAAGGTGTTAAACAAATGTATTCTGGAATGCAGGATCAGGTGTGGGTGTGTCTGGAACTGTGTTTAGGTGAGGGCAAGGTAGCTGGAAAAGTGGGTTCCTGGTGTTCCTTTGTGCCCGGGCGAGAGGGAGAGCAAGTAGGTTGCAGTGTGTGGACCCGTTGAGCTCTGAGGGGTGAGTGACACCTGGAGTCCGCGCACGGCTGCCTTTATACTCTGGCCTCCCGCTCTCGCGCGCTCTGATTGGCTGGTGGCTTTGCCCGGCTGTACGTTCGCACTGACTTTTTGCTTCCTTCATCTCCTCTGTCTTCTCTTCATAGTAAGTTCCAGGAGGTTGATTATAACCCTCATTTGGTGGCTTACGGGAGTACAGGGGTGCCTCCGAGGTATTACTCATAGGATAATCAGAAGGAGTTCTTCGAGCAAAGAAAGAGAATGACTTCTGAGGGGGAGTCGGAAGTCCAATGGAGGCCGCTGATTGGCTGGTGGGCGGGGCCTGGCACGTTGCAGCCGTGAGCTGTCAAAATCAGCTTGATTTGCAAGTAAGCAAAAGGGAGCGCGGTGATTGGCGGAGGGCGTTTCTACTTTAATTATTATTATTACACATACACCCACACACACATGCACACCCACACCCACACACTCACATGTACAGATTATAGGTTTGAGTCCCGGAGAGAAAAATGAAAACCTAATATTTAGTGGTGGCCTCGGAATCATTGACGAACTGCCTTAACAAAGTTATGGCTTCTCTTTGAACTCTTGGCTCGCCATTTCAAATGTCCCTCCTAGGAGCCCAAACAATAGAGATTAACCACATTAGAGATTGTTTTGAGCGAACGCTCAAAACTCTCACAGACTCTTCCATGTATGATGCGGATGCCACTACTGAAAACAAAAAATAACAAATATGGTAAAAAACAAATATGAAAAGAATATATTTGATCTACCAGTGCTGTGCACTTCCCAACAGTCTGATGTTCTATAGCGGCGTCTGTTAGAGTCACGCGCTGCATCCAGCATATCCTTTGAGGGCTGGATGCGGCGCATGACGTTTCTTAGTACATCAGATGAATGGGAAGGGGATGGATGGGAGGGTCAGAATCGTCAATGATTCCGGGGTCAATGATTCCGAACTGCGTGAACTCTCAAGTCTGGAGGGGGATATTCATCAGGAATATCAACAAACCAATAATAAATTAGGCAACGTCGAGTGAAACACACTATATAGATCAACGTTTAATACAAAGCATAAAAAGGGGTAACAGATAGCGTTCTTAAAGTTACACCCGTCAGGAACCCTAGACCTAAACTTTTAAAGAGTTAGCGGTCTAGCGTACCACATAAACTGTTCTTCTAGATTATATTTAAAAGTATTCATGGATACTTATATTACAAAATAGAGAATACTAAAAATATATGTTTGCACATAGTATCACAAAATGTATGTACTTAAAATAAATTGCATCCTTCTATAGACTTAATCTATTAGGAAATACTCAGATAATAATTATCCTATCACAATATGCTAACTTTAACACACTTATGTAAGGTACGTGAGAGGTCTTAGCTATTGACCCCCCCCCCCTCCTTTTCTCCCAACATAACACAAATGCTTAAACTTAGACCTTCTGCCTTAGCACAATACATTGTAAATGTGATTTAGTTAAGTTCACTGACAGGTACCACGTCAGAAAGGTGTGATTAGAGGACCAAAGTTGGTTTGCTGGATGTCATCCAAAGAGTAGTTTTTTTATGAAACAGAGCGAAACAGCCCACTTACGTAAATCATCTGCCCGCCCGATAGCACCAGGGTTACTCTCTCTAATTACTTCCACCAATTAAGCCGATAACTGCCGCTTTCTAAGATGTGTACCGGTCTTTGACACTGCACTCCGGCCTCATCGCTGCCAACTCAGAGACCAGGTTACCTGTCTCCAAAGCCATAAGGTAAGCAGCCTTCTTTAAATGTAATTGAAAGGATGGATTATGACAATATTTATGGGCATGAATAATTGAAAGAGCTAGATCTAGCGACCAGCTGGGCATGAGTTGGCGCGGTGGTGGGCGGAGCCAGAAGCATGCACTCATGAAACCCTTCTCCTCTGCCTTCGACACAGAGAGTCCTGTTAAATATAAAAAAGGCCCTCCTAATAACCGTGAGGTAATTCTTTAACGTGAATCACGGTGATTCTTTAATGTGACAACTGACAATGATTTTTGCTCGAACAAATAATCTAAATATTTAAAAACCAAGGACACTAAGGACTCTTGCTGGTCAGTTTCTGTAATCCAAGTAGTAAAGGCCTTCCAGTGCAATTGGTACTGTCTTTGGGTGGAGGTAGTATATTGATTAAATAATTTCTGAGTCATGCTCTCTCCAAAGTGGGTTAGCCATTTAGCCTTATGAATGTCCACAAGGCAAAATATAGCAAAGTCTTTAGGTTACCGGCAGCGACACCGGGTTCTCGCACTACATCTTTAATTGCACATACCAAACTTGGGCCGGCCACAGAGGCGCTATTATCGAGACCATGCCCCGATAATCGCGTAGTTTGTTAAGTACTTGGCACATTAAAGATGCGTCGGGTGGCGGAAACAGATAAATGGAGTTTCATTTATTCCAGTCCACCTAAAATGTGTCTGGTCCTCTCGCCGAGGATTCCACCCAGCGTGTGAGGAACTGAGGAAGCTTGTGATTATCTTCTGGCGCGAACAAGTCCACTTGTGGATGGTATGGCCCTGCAATCATCTGTTGAAAGATATGTTGCTTGAGGGACCATTCTAATTGTATCTTCAGCGGATATTTTTAGCACTAGATCTGTAGCTGGTGATGGAGATAACGACCACTGCCATTGATAGTCCCACCAACACATGTCTCACATAACCTTTCCCCCTTTTCCTCCAAAATACTTCATATTCCATCCAAGATTACACTGACCTAATATCGGTCTAATCCCTAATTCCTAATGACCTAATTCCTCAAACCAGTAAGGGATGAAAGGTCTGGCTTAACCTCCAGCAACATTGTATACCACTACAAGGCCTGTGCCGGGCATCTGTTGTGTGTGTATATTCAACCCAGATCTGTCGTTGAGCCAAATAGCATCACCATAATTTGTGGAATGACGCTCTACAAGAATACCATATCACCCTCGTGTACTTTATTTCTTATATTTATGTTGGTTATGGGGTAAGTTGGATTTTGTTACAATAGGTTAGGTTAGATGAAGCTTGAGTGACATTGCTATACCTTTGCCATTTTAAAAATCTTGCAGACCATATGACATTATGTTATACCATTGCCAGATTTCTACACCTGGCAGACATTCTACTACATTTTTTGTTATTATCGAAGAGATATTGCTACTTTATTTCAACATTTGGTACACACTACTACTGTATTCCAACATCTGACAAACATTACTACCATATTCCATCGGGCAGACAATTCCACCATATAGCCTCATCTGGTAAACATTATTGAAATTGCATTATATAGCCAAATGTAATAATGACTATGATGTTGTTTGCTCTGATAATGTCCGTGTTTAAACGACAATCTCTCAAGGGGAGGTGTGGCGGAGTGGTCTTGCCACTGGACTGGTAATCCAATGGACCTGGGTTCGAATCCCAATATGTCAATGGGAAGATATTATTGGGATGGAATTTGTGCTATACCTAGTATCAGTGCATTACGACAGTACACCGAAATGCCACAAAAATACCCTCATTGTTCCCTGATTAAAATAGCATTGTATGAATATTCCCATATTCAAAAATGTGCTACAGGGGGGCAATGCCTAGTGAGTTAATTGCTCAATAGGTGGCATTCTGAGAGTGAGGGTCCGAGTGTGGGGGATAAGACTGTGAAGCGCAGAGGCGAGGCGGCTTCAGAGATGGGATTGCTTCGAGCCGGGGTGCTTTACATATCTCACTCCCTAGACTGGAACAAGACCTGACGGGCCTCACCGTGTTCAGCAGTAGAGTGTAAAGGCTATCAGCCTATGTCCGAGAGGGAGTAGTTGGGAAAAAAAAAAAATGTAGTGGAGCAGAAAACTGCAAATTTTAGGAGAATCGTTCAAATGGTGATGCAAGCATGACATTTGGTACATGTACCCTTCAAGGTCCATTCTTCTCAGAATACCGCTGGGCACGCGAAAATCCAAGATGGCGGTAATTTTTCAAGATGGCTGCCGTGTCTGACCATATATTGCTTAATTTTTTTTTAATTATTACCTGGTGAACATTTTAAGAGAAAACTGTTTCTTGCTAACCAGATTAATGAGAAGCACTGTTTTAATCATTGTCATAGTCTATAATTGGAATTTTAGAATGGCATCCAAGATGGCGTCCATTAATTTCATATGTTCATATCTAAGCAACTACTGAACATATATACATGATTTTTGGTGTGCACATACATTCTTTGGGTCAGATAATCCAATGGAGCCATTTTCACATTTGTTAGTAAGGACTGAGGCAGTGATTAGATCTTGCAAATATAATAGAGTGATGTCAACACACAACCAGGGCACACTGGTAACATCGCTGCTGTGCAACTCAGCATGGGGTTCAGTGTCAGCTTATTTTACTGTACTATACTATAAGTTGTAGTGTAGTTTAATTTAGTGTCCCAAATGCTTTCTAACAGCCCCATATCAATTAGCTACTAGACAGTAGTTGGTAGTTAGTAGATGGAGTTAGATAGCCGCACCTGAATTGACAGGGTGTGCCAGCGCGGGAGAGCCGAGCCAAGGATAAGGGGGCTATACATGACTTGCTCATGTACTTACCTGGATGGTGTACAGATCACACAGGACTTAACTCTCCTGGCCCGGTTGTCATTTTAAAATGACACCACCAATTAAGGGCAGGAGCCCGGGTGTCATTTTAAAATCTGTAAGCTTGAAAGCCTATTCAGCTTGGTCTGAACGCCGTGCGTCCGACGCATGTAAACAAAGCCGATCGTTACTTCACCGCACCTCCGAAAACAAGAAAGAGAAGACTCGTTTGTTATTGTATGTCTGTATGTCGTTGTTTCAGTAGTGAAAAGATCGTCATATTGCTAACATCGCCTGCAAGTGCTCTCCACTGAAATCGTCATCACAACTGAACCAGTTGACATAGAGAGCTCTACTCAACGCCAGTCTACAGATTGGAAACCGCACTACATTTATAGATGCGTGTGAAATTTCTAGCAGTTAAACTAAACAAAAATACGGTAGCCTAGGCCTAGACGTTTTTCGGCCAGATCGCCCGGGTAGCCCACACTGTCATTTTGAGAGCCTGCCCGGGCCAGGAGGGTTAAATGGCACTGGATGAATGATCGGGCTAGGTGTAGGTCACCCGAACCTAGTTGTATCCCATAAAGTAATGTGTGTGTAATTTCGTTAAGGTGGTAAAAGGATAAACCCTCGGCCTTAATCAGAAAGCAAAATGGCAGATTCAAAATCCATTTTTCCCATAAGACAAACTGACTGGTCAAAATGTTGTCTTTACCAGAAAGACAAAATAGGTGAAGATTTAACATGAAGCCAACTTTGCTCTCTATTGCCAGGCATTGAGTGAGTTAATCCCCTTCTTCTTTGCCAATAACAATACAAATTATGCTAGGTGGCTTCCAGTCCACCTGAGGGACATGCTCACTCTGGAAAGCACACACCCTGAGCTGTCTCAAGAATTCAAGAAGGGAAACTTTGTTGTCCACAAGACAAGCCGTGAATTCTCCACAATGGCCCTTGACCAAGCTCATGAACAGGCCAATGCCATCATCAAGGCTGACGGTGGAGCCATTGGGCTCACTGAAGACCCAGCAGCACTTAGGCGATGGATGGTTGCTGGTCCTGAGGTAAGCCGTTTGGTGTCCCTGTATGAACAAGAGGCTCAAGCTAAAGAGTCAAGTGAACACACAGCTCACCACGAGCAAACACCGCAGGCACAGCTGACTTTCCTGGAAAGAGTCAATAAGCTGTCTCTGACTTTGCAAGAGTTGGGCAGTCCTTTCCAGGATGACAGTCAAGAGCTGTATTCTATTGACAACAAAGACATAGTTCACCCCAGCTCAGTGGAACTTCTGCAGATTCACTTGGAGAGAGGCCAAACTAACTTCCAGGACTTTTCTGAAGCCTTAGCAAATAATCCAGTTTCCTTCTATGAGTCAATCAAGAGGAACAAAACTGACTTCTTCAGGCAAGAATCTGCTCCTATTAAGCACTCAAAGCAGAAGCTTCTGAAGGAGGACTACAAGCTCTTCTCAAAGCTGTTCATCTCCTGTCAGAGCAGACAGTGTGGTCTGCAGGAGTTCTTCCAGCATGAGAATCAGGCATTCCCAGCTGCACTGAGTGAGGGTGGAAGGCTGTACACTTGCCAGAAGTCTCAACTGACCTCTATCTCGGAGACTCATGTTACATCAACAGACGAAGAACCAGAAACCGATGTCCTGATTGTAGATGGGTCTGCTTTGGTCCATGTCTTGCCACCAAAGAGAGGAAAGACATTTGAGGGCTATGCAACTCTGGACTTCCTGCCATTTATTCACAGCTATGCTACGAAGTACAAGACAACACATCTTGTCTTTGATGTGTACAACCCATCCAGCCTCAAAGCCGAGACTAGGTCTCAACGTGGCCAGGGAGGAAGACGCAAGGTGACAAACAAGAACAGCATTCCATCCAATTGGCGTAACTTCCTTAGGCATAATGACAACAAGATGGAGTTGTTCCAGTTCCTGGCAGACAGGGTTGCCCAAATGTCTGCACCAAACTTGGTAATTGTCACAAAGGGATCTGCAGTCCTCAGCACTCATGAAACTGGTCTTCAAGGACTGGACAAGTGCTCTCATGAGGAAGCTGACAGCCGCATCTTTGTGCATGCTAAATATGCTGCAGAACATGGAAGCAAAGCCGTCATGGTCAAGGCAAATGATACAGATGTTGTGGTCATTGCAGTGAGTGCCTTTCCAGCCCTTCAGAGGTTGGGGCTAGAGCAGTTATGGGTGGCATTTGGTCACGGTCAAAGCCGGCGCTTGATCAGTGTGCATGGCCTGTATCGCTGTATGGGGCAGGAGAAGGCTAAAGGCATGTTATTCTTTCATGCCTTCACAGGGTGTGACACTGTTTCAGCTTTCCGTAACAAGGGAAAGAAAACTGCCTGGCAGACATGGGATGTTTGTCCAGAGGCCTCCCCTGTCTTCTCCAAGCTGAGCCAGTACCCTCTTACAGTGGAAGGTGGTGACCTGGAGATACTGGAGAGGTTTGTTATACTGATGTATGACAGGTCCAGCACTGCTACCACTGTGGATGAGGCCAGGCTTGACATGTTTGCCAGAAAACAGAGGCCTTATGAGGCCATTCCACCAACAAGAGCAGCTCTGCTTCAGCACACTAGACGAGCTGCCTTCCAGGCTGGTTGTGTTTGGGCCCAAGCAACCCAGTGTCAACCAGAAGCAGAGAGTCCTGCTGACTGGGGATGGCAGAAGGTTGGTGAAGAATGGCACATCTTCTGGACAGCCAACTCCCCATTAGCCAAGAGTTGCGAACAGCTGACCAAATGTGGCTGTAAATCAGGCTGTCGTGGCAGGTGCAAGTGCTACAGGCTGGGTCTCTCCTGTACAGCTCTGTGCACTTGCAAATGTGAGGTGTGAGTCTTTGATTCTATGGTATTTTTACTAATGTTATTTGTACTCAATGGATATGTATAAATGGTGTGAATTAGGCCGTTTCCTATGATATAATCTTCCTTCACTTTGTCTAGTTACTTATGACCCTGATGAGTTAATAATGTGACAAGTGTTTCTAATTCTCTGCCCTCAAAAATGTAGGATTAGATGAAAAAATCATTTGTCTAGCTCTACTAATAGCCAAGATATCACAAAATTTGTCTTTAACCCCAGAAGGCCGATACACTACTCAAATAGCACGGCTTTAAATAGCCTTTAAATAGCCTGCTGATGGCTACTATTTGCCTGCACTCTTGTTTCTTTGATGTCTGCTGGTAGCCTATGTATTTAACAGTTTTGATTATCCAACCCAGCATTGCTAATCCCGGTGTTGGTTTTGAGTTCTCGTAGCTAGTAAGTTACATGAGTATTTCTGTTCTACTTATTATTCAGAATAGGAGCAGGGCAGTGTGCACCTTAAACCCTGAGAAGAGCCTGGAAGCGTTCATAAAGCTCTTACCTGTTGCGTCGTGGTGTTGTTTGGTAGAGAGACAAGGTGCATTTCCATTAGTAATTATTTTCATATACCGTCTCTAAACAACTGAGGGCCAGATTCGTAACAATATATATATATATATACCCCGTGGGCACCTCTATTGTGAAATATATATATATATGTATATATATAGAGAGAGAGAAAGAATATTTGACCTTGACCTTTATGTTATGTCTCAAACATTTTGTTTTCCTTTTAATTTAAAGTGTAACTAGCTCACCATCTCATATTGTGAAGTTTGCATGACAAGTAAAAAAAATAGCATATTGATCTTATATTTGACCTTGACCTGTGACCTTAACCTTTCATATGGACTTATATAGTTTTTGTATGACCTTGGTCTAGGTATTCAAAATATACATGGTAAGCCTAGTGAGAATCTAACAGTTAGTATAAGAAATACTAGTAAAAACTTATTTTGACCTTTGACCTTGACCTTGCCCTTTATAATATGTATCTAAGATTTGAGCAATACAATATCAAGGTTACCAGTAACTTGTATAGTGAAAATGAATACATTTGAGTAAAAACTAAAAATAACTAATAAAAGTTGACCCTTGACCTTGACATGTGACCTTGACCTATATGTAAGATTACATTTGTTTTCATTGACATTGCCCAGGAAATTCAAATAAGCATGCCTAATTTCATTAAAACCCATCAGTTAGTCATATATATTAATGGAATAGTTTACCTTGACCCTTGACCATTTTCTTGACGTTTATGGTATGTGTCTCAAAATTTAATTTTTTCCTTTTCATTTAAAGTGCAGCTATCTCACCAAATTTTGTGAAGTGTGCATGATTAGTAAAAATAAATAGCATATTGACCTTATATTTGACCTTGACCTTTCATAATTATGGACTTGTATAGTTTGTGTATGACCTTGGCCTAGGTAATCCAAATATACATGGTAAGCTTAGAGAGAATCTAACAGTGTAAGACATACTAGTAAACACTAATTTTGACCTTTTGACCTTGACCTTTGACCTTACCCTTTAGAATATTTATCTAAGATTTAGGCAATACGATATCAAGGCTACCAGTAAATTGTATAGTGAAAATATATACATTTGAGTTAATGTTAATTAATGTTAACACTACTTTATGTACTTAACTATTTGATTGGGAATTAACGTTGACACTACTTTATGTACTTAACTATTTGATTGGGAATTAACGGTAACGCTACTATTTTGTACTTAACTATTTTAGTTGACTGACTTGTGGACTAAAGCAACTCTTTAAGTAATTGGGTTATGATGAAAGTAATACTATTGTTTTATATTAATACTTAAGAGTTCTTTCATTTTCTTTTAATTAAGCTTACATTGCTTAACGGTGCTTAGTACGGTGATGCTATTGTCTCATATTAGTAATATCGCCTTAGACTGACATGGCTGTGTTAATATTACTTCTAGTGATTTCCTAAGCTGAAGAAAATTATTTTAGCTTCAAAATATTATTTTTGCTTTTCATATTATTTGAGTGAGACCTGAATCGAATCTATGAAGCGATCCTGTAACTTAATTTACTCATAATCAAACCTCAATGTTACGTGGTTAAGAAATACATTTAACTAATTATTAAATATATATCTAACTTTTTTATGTGACTTTGATATAAATCCTGATGATAATAATAATATAATACTGTTAACGTAAGACAAGAACCAAGAATAATTACATTAAATATAAATAAAAGGACATGTAAGAAAACTATCTATTCATTTCAAAAAGGGTAAGAGACAGAAATATTCTTACTTTAATATTTATCTTTCAAGACTTTTTATAGAATTAATAGTCATTCTTTAGATATAACTTCTTCGGTTCATAACCATAGCCTACTAAGCTTCGGTTAAATAATAATTCTTTATAAATACTACATGACTTTAATTAGTTTCAGTATTTTTTCATAAGTAAAGAGTATCAGTCAATAAAGGATACCAAGTCTTAAGATCCAAAAGGAAAGGAAGCAACAACAGGAAATAATTGTATTAGATTTTACTTTTGTTTTGCCTTCAGCTGACTGATACCTTAATATATATATCTCTGTGCTATCTAGATTCATCAAGTTAACCACTTGAGGATCAAGATACGTAACAATATAAAAAGGGGTACAAGCAGGGGCGTGCTTAAAGAAGCCTGCTTGAGGAAAAAAGGTAACTATGAGAATCTGTTCACAGATCTGAAAGTTAAAGGCACCCCACTTAAATTAAGTGGTGAAAAATAAAACTTTATGTTTACATGTGCACATATAAACCCCATTATTCTAATGTGTATATTCCTTAAAATTAGACACAAAAAATAGAATACATTCTTGTACTATCGCAGATGTACTTACTAAAATGCTACTCGTAGTTGCAACTACCGAGAACTCTTAAAATTAAATTGCTTCAATAGTGTATCCCACTTAAAGAAACAATTGTTGTACTACATCCATTGTACCTCAACAACATTTCCCGTAGTCATTACTACAGAGAAATTTTAATCACAACACTTATACATTGTATCACAGCTCGTATACTCTGCACATATCCTCCGGCGGGGTCTAGGGTGTCTGATGTTTCACTGACTGCACCCCCCCCCCCCCCCCTCTTTCTTAACCTAAACAATTAGTGACCTAGAGACCCATCTAGACCCTTTGCCGTAAAGCTACACATGGCATTGATGGTTTGTCTAGTGCTACCGACAGGTATCGAGTCAAAAACGTATGATTTGAATCCCATAGTTGAGTAGTAGCTATGTCTTCAACAAAAAGTTTTTTGAGAAAACGTAAAGATACTGCCCATTTGCGTAAATCGTGGGCCCTACCCACTACGCCGGGATTACTCTCTTTAATGACTTCTACTAGCAGAGAATCCATTTTATGTTTCATTAATCTTTTACCTGTACTCGATACCCATAAAGCACCTTGTTGGTTAAGAGGTGCCACTCTCATATATGTGGTTAAAGCTTGTACAGGACACACATTATGGTGCACTTTACCCCGTTTCAACGCCGGTACCGTTAACTCTGAGAAAACATGTTCACTATGTTCATTCTTGGTGATGAACCCTGGGGAAGGTGCAATATGAATGCAATAATTTAGTCTACCAAACCTTATGCAAGTAGGGGTGTTGCTCATCGCCGCCAGCTCAGACACCCTGTTACCAGTTGCCAAAGCCATAAGGAACACAGCCTTTTTTAATTGCAATTCAAAATCTGCCATATTCTGATACAGACGGGAATGAAGCAAAGATAACGCTTTGTCAAGAGACCAGGTAGGCACGAGCTGACGGGGAGGTGGGCGGAGTGTGAAGCATGCTCTCATGAAACCTGTTTCTTCCGCTTGTGGTATGGTTAGACCTGTAAGGTCAAAGAATGGCACCCTGATAGCTGTTAAGTGATTTTTTAAGAGTCACTACAGATAGACGTTTCTGTTCAAACAAATAGTTTAAATAATTAAAAACTAATGCCACCGAAGGTACTGTCTGTTCTGTTCTAACTATCCAAGAAGTAAAGGACTGCCAAAGAGATTAATATTGCCTCTTGGTAGATTGTGTGTACTGATTCATAAATTTATCTGGCACGTTTCTACCATACGGCGTTAGCCACTTGGCCTCCTGAATGTCCACAATGCAAATGTCAGCGAGGTCTCTAGGTTTCTGAATGGGACCAAAGCCCTTGACCCTGATGCCCGAGGTTTGACTGAAAGCCCCAACCTATGGTCCCTGACGCATCCGTGTCCACCCATACCGTCGGCGGAGGAGAGGTCCATGACATGACTGAGTGCAACATTTCCCTCTTCGCCCAGACCGCTAGTAAGCCGTGTATTAATGTTGGGATAGGCCATAATGTTCCCGCCGGTAATAGTGGGCAATATTTGTTGCCCTCCAAGATTAAACGTTTGACTTTCAACCGGCCCAACTTCACAGTTAGTTGAACCCAGTTGAGAGAACCGACTAGAGATTCCCAGAGTCTCCGTGTCGTAGTCAGACTGTGGAGAAACATAAACATTTGTTTGCGAAATCTGTTTCGATTGTCCACACTCTGACTCAGAGTGAGAGATGCTGAGTCCCAGACCAGCCCTATCCACTGAATTACTCGTGAGGGAACAAGGTTTTGACTTTTCTAAGTTGACCTTGAATCCTAGAGATTTGACATGGTTTACCGTAATGTTGACATGAGTGTTGCATAACATTTCTGTCTCTGCCACCACCAGCCAGTCATCCAGATACCACAAGATCCTGATCCCCTGTTCTAAAATGGGCACCAGGGCTTGCCGGACTAATTTTGTGAATATGTGTGGCGCTAGGTTCAATCCAAACGGCATCCTTTGAAAGACATAAGTCTGATGCATTATTCAGAACGCCAGATTTTTTTTTAAATCTCTTGTTTACCGGGACGTGCCAATACGCGTCTGTCAGGTCTAATGAACACATCCACCCTCCCGGCGGAAGTGTTAGCCTGATTTGATTCACTGTCAGCATCCTGAAGGACACGTTGTGAATGTGGAGATTCAAATAAGACAGGTCTACGACCGGTCTCATCTGAAGACTGTCCCTTTTTGGTATTAGAAATAGTTTGGATGTAAACACCGGGTAAGTCGGGGGGACTGGGATAATGACACTCTTGGTAATCATCTCCTGAACTAGTGACTCCACCTCTAAAGAAACATGATTGGTCTTTGTCGGCTGACGTAAACGAGGTCGCCGGAGCCACTGCCAAGTGATGCCTGTGCATACCACAGTCCTCGCCCATGTTCTTAATGGCCATGCTTGATGACACGCCCGGAATGACCCAGTTAGCAGACTGGGGTTTGCCGGCTGGACCACCCTCTGTTCCAACATGCCTTTGACTGGCCCCGGGAGTGAGAGACCTTAGTTTATTGCTGGTGGTGGTGTACCCTTGGACGACTGGCTGGGTTTGGCTGGAGGTGGGCCCTGACCTGGTCGTTGGTGAAACCTGTGGACTTTACCTGAGAATTTACCCTGTTGATACCTGAACTGAGCCTGACCCTGGGTGGAAGGGGACTTTGGCTGATGAAAAGGCTTAGACCCACTAGCTTGAGCTTTCGAAACTGGTTTGGGCTTAGGGAAAGTGAAGGTAGGCTTCTTAGGTTGAGAGGGACTTTGTTTGAATGCTTGTGCCATATTGAAAACAGTCTTCCAAACTGGGGAAATCAAAGAAGGAGTTAGAACTGGAGACAGAACTACTTGGCTTGCAATACGGTCAGGAAGTTTCTTCACTAAGAACATCCTCAGATCCTGCCTTGCTCGAACTGCCTCTAATAAGGCTGTCCGAATATCTCCTAAAGACTGAATGAAAGTTTGGAGAAGAAAGCGCCGGGAAAGTTCAATGGCCTTCCTGACTTCCGCAGCTTCGATCACCTGAGAAGAGCGTAACATAGACTTTGTTACTTGCTGGGTAACAATATATTACGAAAACAGTCTAAACGTTTTTCCTCTTAACCTAAACTCACGGTCTAGGTGAGCTGGGGAAGGCGTGCTAAAAGGATCTTTTAATTCGCACAAATTGATTTTAGAGGCAGCCAAGAAATCAAACAAAGCAGAGTGGACTCCTCCGGCACTAAAAACCGGAAGAGAGAACCATGTATGGTTTTCTTGAGGGATTTGGTGAGAAGATGTTGAAGTGAAAGTAGTGGCAACATTTTGAGCCTCTGTTTCCCATTCCACCCAAGGTCCCGTACCCATCTGCCCCACCTGCAAGACTGGATTAGAGGCTGAGTCTGTGATCGGAAACATATCCAACTCCGGCGTCAAAGCAGAAAGTGCCTTGATGTCGTTAAAGCCATCATTCTTAGTCCAGTCAGAAAATAGCTTTGAAGCTGAGGCAGGGGGTAGGGCTGGTGTTGATGCATACACAAAAAAGTCATGGTTATAATAACTTGGAATGGCCTTAATATGAACATCTAAAACATTTCCTTGACTATCCAATGCTCTGAGTTTTCTAGACTTATTGCCTTGGATTACCCACTCATGTGGTACAGGGAGCTCCCCCGAAATAGTAGCTTGTGCTGCCTCTGGCTTAGTTGGTAACATTGCTACCCATGACTCATCAGGCCCGTATAAAAGAGGCATAGCTCCTTTTTTGACTGGTGCCTTGTCTAAAGGGGGGGGGGAGTTATGTCTGATATGACTCGCACATTGGAAGTAGTGAGACCTGCTGTGCCTGGCACATTGGAAATTGGATCTGACCCAAGAGGAGGGTTAGGTATTTTAGCTAAAGCAATGGATGTAGCCAGAGGTCGCACATTCGGCGACGTCGCGGGAGCTCCCATACCAACTGTAGGAGTTTCTGGCGTAGGGCCAAAGAACTTATTAAGTGCATTTAATAGTAATCCATCAATCTCTTCTTCAGTTACATACCTAGCAGATGACGAACTCCGTGGAGATTCGACAGTACCCTGAGAGTCGTCTAGATGGTGACCTGACTCTTCAACTTCCATCTCTGAGACCAGAGAACGCTGTTCTTCATCCCTTAAGTCTGGCTTATCATGGGAAGATCCCGCCGAAGCCGGGACCTCCACATGCCGCCATGTTAAATCTGGGATAGAAGATGGTACATCGGCATCCCGGTGGACGTCAGCCACTACTTGAGTCACAAAAGGATGTGTGCTGTCCTGCCAGGGCTGTGAGTATCGCCATACACCTTGGCTGTGGCTGTTACTCGCTTGCGAGCTTGGTATACTCTCCAATTGGGAGCCCTCACCCGAGCACCCTAGAGGTTCATAGTTTCTGGAAGATACTTCTAAATCTGAGGCTGACACACGTGACCTGGTAGAAAAAGCATGAATATCAGGTGATGAAATGTCCGCCGGGGCATCCTCCAGCACATTCTCTGACTCCACCCTCGACCTGTCAGATTGGACGTTAGACGTGGTGGGGGTAGAGGCAGAAAGCGGGGTACAAGGCTCCAGCGACAGCCGTGAGTCCCTTCGCGCCGGAGGATCCCTTTTGGATGATTTATGACTTCTACTTGACTTATGCTTAGTTCTAGTAATGTCTTTAGGTCCCCTACTCTCTTCCTTTTTCCTCTTCTTTGAAGGTGAAGCAGAGTGGCCCAAAGCTTTCACCTGCTTCCTCAGGGGTGACCTTGATTTGGACCTCGTCGCCGTTGCCGAGGGTGACGGTGAGCGAGGCCTCTTAGATTTGCCGAGGGAGGGTGTGGTAACCTGTCCCCGCCCAGTCTCTGAGGTCTTACGTGCACGTATCTTACACTTAGGGGGGGCATGTTTGATAATTAATAGCTCCCAAAGCTCAAGGTTATCACATTGCAATGCTTTATGTGCTACATTCGTTGAATAAGTAGCGAGAAGTTGTTTCACTTCTTGCAAAGCCACCGCCGCAGTATTATACTTTTGAATTAGAACTTAAACACTTAAGAGGTTACAAATAGTGCAATTCTTTGTCACCCATATCCCCCGTGACCGATCGAGGCATTTAACACATTTAATGCAAAGCTTGTGTGCAAAAAGAGGGATACCTGAGCATAACGGCGTTGAACATAAAGCAATGAGAGGTTCTAGTGCCGACATGACAGAGACTGGTGGAAATCTACCCCACCCCCGGGATCTACCTGGTCATCTGGCGCCACGCCGGTACTTCGCCCTGGAAAGAGAAAATTTCCAGGAATTAATGCTCATAAGGTTACCCCAAAATGTTTCAAAAACATGTGTCACAAAACCACTGGTCAACGAACCGTAGCCCTCAACCACTACTTTTCGTTTTCCTTTAGTTTCATATTAAAGATTTCAGCATATCTTTACTTGTCCAAAAGATTTAAGCATATCTTCTGAATCTTCATAAAGATGAAGCATATCTTTATTAATGATGAAGTTTTTCAAGTATCCCTTTACACTTGAAACACTAGTAAGATTCAAGCATCTTTTTATCCCATAAAAGTCTAAGTCTATCTTAATCTCTAATCCGACTTCTCCCAGAAGCACTCATAGATCGCCGTCTTGAAGGCCTTGATACCCTATTGTATCAATCAATTGTTTGGCAAACCATAGTGAATTGCAAATCCGTTAAAATAACCACCCGAAGGTACAACCGCCGGGTTTCATATTAAATGTCAAACCAATTGTACCTGCCCCCAGACCTCTTTGTAAAAAGGTCGCCGGGAGGGAAAGACCAAACAAACAAACAGCACAGTTTCAATGGCTTTGAAAAGCCGAGAAAACCATATCCAACAGGTGTCAGCATGATCACCTAGATAAATGTGTGGGGCCCACTTCGCCGGGAAAAAACACAGGAAGCCTGATCACAGGCTCGACCACAGAGAACGCAGTTTCTGATGAGCCCTCAAGCTACCAAACTCGCCGGGGTAACTACCGATTTTAACCAACTTGACTAAAACCCGGTAAACAAAACAGCTTTCCAGGAGCAGTCGAGAAAAACCGCCGGAAAGGCAACCCACACCAATCAGAACGCAATCTGATAAAAATAATCAGAAACACAGCCCGAAGCTCCTGGATCAGCCAATCACAACTAATCCAGGACACACATGACACATGACACATGAATACATTTTTAGCATAATAAACAATGAAAACACTTGCATATGTGAAAAAACTACGAGTGGCTGGCTAGGCCTGGTGAAAACGGAAAAAACACTTAAGGACGTCGAAACATAATCGAAAAGCACTCCATCCCACCAAAACTGGTACAGCCGCCACATCAACATCGTAGAAAAAAAAACCCGGGTAAGGGTAACACTGACTCGGGACCCAGAAAGAACTCCACTACGTGAAGAAAATACACCAGGAACGTCAGTATAAAACAAAATAGGCTACTCCATCTGAAAGATAGCTAGAAGCCCGACATCGCGTAGTTAAAGCCTCCTAACAAGCTAGGACTAAAGATGGCTAAACACGAAAAACAGTTTCAGAGCGTCCTCAACTCGGCCACGAGGGTCCGCCCGAAATAGACGCCCCAACAAAAACGACCCAAAATACACTTGTTCTGCGAGAAAACCACCCATGACACCCCTGCTAAGCTAATCCTAACCTTACTCAAGACATCCCAGACTAAACAAATGAGAAAAACTCACTAGGGACACAAGAATGCGAAATCAAAGCGGAGCACTGTGGGGGATACGTCCGGGTGGGGTGAACGCAGAGCAAGGAAGGCGGAACAATGCGCTAGTCAGCGTCTGGTCCAAGAATCCACCGAAGTACATCCACGGAATATGGAAAGCTTATGAATAGTTATTCTTATTTTATTTTTATTTTTGATTTGTTACAAAGTTTTTTCGTATTGAGAACCCAATCATAAAGACGAACCATGAGTGATTTTGCGTGTGCTTATGATGAAGGTTCCTCTGAGCTCTGCGGCGGCGGTAGATTCAAACTACGCTTATGAGCGTTTGAAGAGGTAGCCTTATGTAATAGGCATAATCGTCAATGATGGAAGGGCCACTAATAAATATGGTTAAGTGAGATAGTTCGAAGCTTGTTAATTGCTGAGGGCCCTTTTTAAACTGAATAACATGATCTAATAGTATTCAGAATAAAGTTAAAAGGATGGCACCGGTACTGAAAGGGTAGAACCTTAATCCGGTAAGGTAACAGTGGTATCCTGGATATAGTCCGAGACACCTTTAATGGGACCACATGGCTGTGCAGTACCCAAATATTGGTTTTGCGCATATTAGTGTAGCAATAGGGGGACCCACGATACCTTTACCAGGGTTAAAGGGACATTATTAACATACTTTTCCTAATTACTTTTTTAATAGGTCTGTGTGAAGCCACGAGATCATCAAAAGAAGATCGTATCCGCCAGTACATCATTAGCGCCAATTATAATACATACGAAGTAACCAAAAACCAATACAAATTATACCAATAACCAGAACAATACTGTGTGTAGTACATTACCACTAACAATAACCGAAGCCTTCACAGACTCACGTTAAAGGGGAGGTAGTTGTTTTATCTTCTCGACCCCCATCTGCCTTATGCTTAGCCCCATTAATTTTGTTTTGAGAGCTTAAGACATTTGCCCTATTAGTTTGGTGCTTTTAAGATCTTTTGTGCCATTTCTGTATCAATTGCAAGACCTTTCGTGCGATTTAGATGTCGATTTTTTCCTGGCGATCGGTATCGAGCATCTAATTTTGGAGGAACCGGCGGATATGATTTTACCGAAAAATTTACAAATGTATCTGGAAGGAGGATCTTGCGGATACTTGATTAAACTTGATGAAGGTCTAGGGAAGAAACAAAAACAATATTATATACATATATAAATAAACTAATAGATAAACCCTACCCCCTTAACAGTAATTGCCTCAATTATGTTAAACACTTTACGAGGTCACATCTCACTAACAATGTCGTATTATTCAGTCGACGTCAAAAACCTCATCCCAGCGATACTTAACACCTTATTGGCGGGCTAGGCGGTTTATTTATATGAACCGCCCAGCGGGGTGTTTTTAGCCAAAATAGGGCTGTTTACGTGATCATTTTCATGCCTAAATAAGACCCAGAGCGTAAAACAAGTATCTATCCCTGAAAGGGCATAAACATAGCTTTCCAATGACACCACAACGATCCTTTTATGACGGCTAGTTTTCTTGCAACAACCGCGCAACACGAGTGCAAAAAGCATGTAATTCGGTACTTTCCCCATACAATTCAGTATGTAGCGAGTGAGAGAGGGAGGGAGGAGGTGGGATTCGTTTCAGTAGGTTCGCCGCGGTGGTCTGGAGCAGTCATACGCTCGCTACTCTCCTGCCATCACTTGTCTCTCTCTCTCAGCAACATTACGTGCTGAAATTGCCACACGACCTATGTCGCGCGCCGCCAGATAGTCCAGATTTATTATACTCGACTTATGTTGCGCGCCGACATTTAGGGGTTAAAGCAATACTCAAAACACTTTATAAACATCTTGGATATAATTAACCATCTCAGTACCGGCGCCGTCATTTTACCTTATTCTGGCTACGATTAGACGATTGTATTCAGCTTAAAAAGGGCCGCAAGCAATGAACAGGCTTCGAATATGTCATTTAACCCTTTTTTACTACCACAGATTCTTCCTAAACTGCACCATATCGTTTAAACATACCAAGAATAGAGTTACAAAGACGTCGCCGGTGCTGAACGGGATAACAGAACAATTACGGGTTTAGGGTCTCTCCTTTTTCGGGGTTGCTATACAAATCCTTATCGTCCTCTTGTTTGTTGTCATTGCGTGTTCGCTGCAGTTCTGCTACAATGACATGTCCTCCCTCTCACTATTTCTTCCATGGTAATTTTTGAGAAAACAAATACTTTACTCATATTATCAAGCCTTATTATCAGTAGTTCCTCCCTCTCCGCCCTCTTCTCTCTTACTTATGCCTAATATCCTAATCTCTTCTAAAGATGTACTTTCTACCCTCTCTGGGCTTAACACTAATAAGGCGTACGGTCCGGACGGTGTTCCTCCTGTTGTTCTCAAAAACTGTGCTTCCGTGCTGACTCCCTGCCTAGGCAAACTCTTTCGTCTCTGTCTATCCTCTAACGGCTTCCCTTCATGCTGGCAGTTTGCTCACATTCAACCTGTCCCAAAGAAGGGTGACCGCTCTCAACCCTCCAACTATCGTCCAATTGCTCTTATCTCTTGTCTTTCTAAAGTTTTTGAAACTATTCTTGCTTCCAAATTTCTTAAGCATTTCTCTTCTCATAATCTTCTCTCAGATCGCCAGTATGGCTTCCTTAAGGGTCGCTCTACTGGTGATCTTCTTTCATATCTTACTAACTCTTGGTCAGCCTCCTTTCGGAACTTCGGTGAGACTTTTTCTATTGCACTAGACATATCGAAAGCCTTCGATAGAGTCTGGCATAAATCTTTAATTTCTAAACTACCCTCCTTCGGTTTCTATCCCTCCATCTGTACCTTTGTCTCTAATTTCCTTCCGGCCGGTCCATAGCCGCGGTTGTGGACGGCCATTGTTCACTTCCTCACCCTATAAACTCTGGTGTTCCTCAGGGCTCTGTCCTATCTCCTATTCTCTTTCTAATTTTTATAAATGATCTCCTTAACTGTACCTTAATTCCCATCCATTCATACGCAGACGACTCAACCTTACACTACTCCATTAGTTTTTCAGAACGCCCCAGCCAGCAATCCCTCAACGACAAACGACAAACGTAATGAAGCCATAAAACTCTTAAATTCTGATCTAAATACTATTTCCAATTGGGGCAGAGAAAACCTTGTTAACTTTAATGCTTCCAAAACCCAATTTCTCCATCTATCTACCCGTCAGGATCTCCCAGCGGACTATCCCTTATTCTTCAACAATACAAAAATCAACCCTTCATCTTCTCTCAATATTCTTGGTGTCTCTTTTTCTTCTGCTCTCATTTGGAAGGACCATATTACCAGTCTGGCTAAGGCAGCCTCCCAGAAGCTGGGTGTGCTCAACCGCCTTAGGGGGTTCTTTTCCCCTGCACAGCTTCTTGCTCTGTACAGGGGCATAGTGCACCCTTGTATTGAGTATTGTTCACATGTGTGGGGAGGTTCCTCTCACATCGCTCTCCTAGACAAAGTTGAAAGGAAGGCCTTTTGTATCATTAACTTCCGTCCACTCACCAACTCTCTGCAATCTCTCTCTCTCTCCGCCGCAACGTTGCATCTCTCTCGCTATTCTATCGCTACTATAATAATCAGTGTTCCTCAGAGCTATCCCAGTGCATACCACCTCCTTTACGTAGGGCACGTGGTACCCGTCTTGCAACTCAATCCCACCCCTACTCTGTGCAACTTTCCAACCCAAGAGTGAAACATTACTCTCAAACTTTCTTCTACTCAACAGCTGAGCTCTGGAACTCTCTCCCAGAATCAGTCTTTCCCTCTTCCTATGACTTAAATTGCTTCAAACTCTGTGTCCAGGCATTTTGGCTCGAACGTCCCTTGATTTTGGCCCTGTCACTCTTTCAACTATGGGGGAGGCATTCGCTATAGGCAGTTATGCCTTTTGCCTCCCTCAATCACATAGAAAAAAAAACAAAAAAAAAAATTGTTTGGTGTGTTTGATGGCATATTAATACAATAATATTAATAACACTAAACGTGCATAATACTACTACTACTAATAATGATAACAATAATATCAATAATTATCATTAATATTATCATAATCATTTTAATTATTGAATATACCTATAATTCTTCCAATGAATTCGCAAGTGGTCGAACACCAAAACATATCAATAAGACAACATATTTAAGACATATTTACATAATTATTGATGCAATAAAAAAGCTACTACACTTTTTTAGAATAACTGTATTGGAGGAAGAAGGAGGTTACTCATGGGTGGAAGTGGTGGTGGTGGTGGTGGGGGGGGGGGAGGGGGCTGAAGTTTGTGAGGCTGGGAGTAAAGGAAAGGTTGCAGTACATACCAGAGAGCCATTACATTGGAGGTGGGGATCAGGAGGTCAGAAGTGTGGGAAGCCATGAAAAGAGTGAAGTTGGGGAAAGCACCAGGAACAGATGGAGTGTGTGGGGTAATGTTGAGGTATGATGGTGAGAAAGTGATCGAATGGGTATGGCAAATGTGCAAACTAGCATGGGAGAAGGTGAGTGCACCTGATGACTGGAAGACAGGCATAATAGTCACCCTTTATAAGGTTAAAGGAGAAAGAGGAGTGTGTGGTAACCACAAGGAATATGTCTTCTAAGCATAGTAGGGAAGGTGTATAGTAGGGTAGTGATTGAGAGAGTGAGAATTGAGACATGGATAGGTGACGAGCAGGGAGGTTTTAATAAGGGAATAGGATGTGTAGATCAGATTTTTACCCTGAATTGTGTTGTGGAGAAATATCTGGAGAAGCAACAAAAGGTGTATGTTGCATTTATGGACTTGGAGAAGGCCTATGACAGAGTGGATAGAGAAGGTATGTGGAAAGTACTTAGAATATACGGAGTAGATGGCAAGTTGCTGAATGCAGTGAAGAGCATGTATGAGGGTGCAAAGGCAGCAGTACGTGTGGAGAGAATGAGCAGAGCGAGTTCTTTGACCTGAATGTTGGGTTGAAACAGGGGTGTATGATGTCCCCGTGGTTGTTTACTGTATGGATGGAGTAATAAAAGAAATACAAGGAAGAGCAGTGGATGTTGGTGTATCACTGATAAGGGAGGGAAATAAGTGGAAGCTGCCTGTACTGCTGTTTGCTGATGATACAGTTCTGATGAGCGATAATGAATGGGAGTTTCAGGGTCTGGTATATGTGTTTGGAACAGTGTGCGAAAAACGGAATCTGAAGGTAAATGCGGGGAAGAGCAAGGTTATGGTCTTCGAAAGGGGTGAAGCCACAGAGTGGGAGGTGAAGTTGAACGGTCAGGCTATGGAGATGTCAGCTTATTTAAGTACCTGGGCAGTGTATTGAGTAAAGATTGGACTATGGATGAAGAAGTGCGGGAGAGGGTGCAACAGGGGAAGAGGGTTGTAGGAACGCTGAAAGCAGTAACAAGAAATATGGTGGTCAGTATGGCAGCGAAGAAGTCCTTGCATGACAGTGTGGTAATCCTGACACTGACTTACGGAAGCGAAGCATGGACGTTTGAGAAGAGACTCAGACCAAGAGTGAGGGGGGTGGAAATAAGTTAATTGAGAAGTGCGTGCGAGTTACATGGAGGGATAGACAGACGAATGAGGAAGTAAGAAGGAGGTGTGGTGTGGCGGTAGATGTGCTGGAAAGTGTGAAAAGGAACATCTTGAGATGGTTCGGCCATATGGAACGTATGGGAATCGAGAGAATGACTAAGAAGGTGTACGAGAGCGAGGTGGAAGGACAGAGAGGGAGAGGTAAACCGAAAGAAAGGTGGAAGGATGGAGTGAGGAAGTAAATGGATGAAGGCGGTGATGGTTGGGAGGAGGGGCGTCGACTGACTGGGGACAGAGGTGCATGGGGGCGGTTCGTTCGTGGCCACCCCTTAGGGGATTATGGCGTCAGGCAAAAGATAGATAGATAGATATACATACTGTATATACATATTATATGTATTTGGGACAATATTTAGATTCTTAGAATACAATGCAATCATTTCTGGAAACGTACATACTTGTGGAGCTCTTGGGTCGCATTTTGACAGGTATCGGCATCTATTCAGAAAGTACTATTGTCTGCAATAGTAGACACTGGTCTATGATAAACTTGAAATGGTCAACAACAGTGACTGAGTTAACTAATTGTATGTTGTTTTTGAGGATGCTTCAATATATTAGCTCAGTGTATCAAACTTGTTTTAAAACAATCACACCGCTTATCTCTTTAGGCGATGTATCACTACATTAATAAATGGTTAACCTTATATTTGTATTTCAATACTATATGTAAGCATCTCACAGGTTCAACAAGGACCAGAGGTAGTGTCCTGACCAAACTCTCAGAACACAGGTGGAGTCAATGTTGTCACTTGTCCTGAAACACTATCAAGGATTCCAGCCACCACTCCACTGTCTCCCTCGTTAGTGTCAAGTGAACCCTCCGTGCAGACATTACACACTATTTAGTCCGCAGTTTGCTGTCTTTCTCGGAAAAAAAAAGTCTGGTCCAACTTTTGTTCTTGGCCACTCTCTCAGCACCTATTTCCTGTGTTTACCTAGCAGTAGATAGTAACCCTAACCCCTTTCTGTTCTGGTGACGTATATCTAATTTTATTCTACCTATAATAACACGTGAATGTTATATGTTATGTGTTTTCCCTGTTCTTGCTCTGTCTTGAGTCGGCTACCCCCAAAATGGGGATTAGGCCTGAGCATATAGATAGATAATAACAAGTGTTTTTGCATTTTTATAATTATATGTGGTAGTAAATAGGGTTAAGTGAAATAGTTCGAAGCCCGTTAATTGAACTGAATACAATAATCTAATAGTAGCCATAATAAAGTTAAAAGGCGCCGGTACTGAAAGTGTTGAGCCTTAATCCGGTAAGGTAAAAAGTGATAACCTGGATATATTACAGTATCTGCTGTGTATAGGGCTTGATAACACACCTGATTTACCCACGACCGACTCCAAAGGGTAATGGGACAGAAATGAACGCCGCGGAAATGCCATGCACAGAATAAGCCCTCCATGTTTGTGCTTTATTTTTATTGTGTGTAACCTTATGTAGACATCATGTAATACACTTAATGATTGACGATATATAAAACAAAACATTATAATCCAAAATAACAGCATTCTCTCTTCCTTCGACAACATTACCGGTACCCGGTAGTTCATTATCAGTTTAATGTTCTGCAACTGTTTAGTCATGCACTTTACTCTGCTTGCGATTTTCGTTTAGTTTATTCAAGTTACATGCAGTAGAATTATGCTTAGGTTGTAACACACTTAATTTCTAAGTCCTGAGGACCTGATACATGCTCATAAAAAGAAAGCCACAATAGTATTTTACTTTACCCTGTTGGCGACTTTTTCAAAATGTATTTATGTATATTTATTTATGTCTTTGTATTTATATATATTGTGTGAACACCACTGTAGAAATATAGTGCTAACAAGTTACACAGAGGGCCTCGGAGTCGGACGGATCTTAAATTGAATAGTCAATCCTGTAAGTCTTTCACTAAACTGGCTCGGGTTGTCCCTCTCACAGGGTATAGGTCCGCTTGGGGGCATTCTGTGTATAGCCACCCTCGTAAGGGGAGTAAGGCTTCCGGCAATAGATAGATAGATAGATAGATATATAATTTTAAGTCAAACGGTTGTTTTAATTTCTGAGACAAAGTATTTAGCCTTGAGTTTTGATAATGTTTGAGGAGGTTCTGAAAAAGTTATACCAGTTTAGCCTGAGAAAGTACAAAATTAAGGGATATTTTATTGAAATATCCCATCTCATAAAGGGCCATAACAATCTACATATTAATTTGCAAGTACTTCACAGGTGACCAGGCTAAGTTTGCGAGAGAACAGGTGTCAACATTGTTGGAAACATATTGAAGGCAGATCAAACACAGTTTGATCATCCAGAGAGAGAGAGAGAGAGAGAGAGAGAGAGAGAGAGAGAGAGAGAGAGAGAGTAAGAGTAAGAAAGCCAACCTAGAAAGAATGTCAAATTGTGGAGAGGGGAGGAGAATGGTCTGAGGAAATGGCGTGTCATGATAAATTGGTTTCAGGGGGAAGGGAAGAAAGGCGAGCGACATTGAACCAGCAATATATATATATACTGTATAGTCCTATCAGTTAACATTACAAAACAAGGCTAAAAAGCGGGATAGTAATGTTGCGAATCAATTATTTGGGACACCTTGTGCAATTGAAAGTTAAAACATAGAAATGAAGAAATTTAAGCAAAGTCAGTACAATAGAGAACAACAATAATAGCTTAAACATAATCCGCTATCAAATTCTTCATTCAGTGCGATTCGGCAACATTCTCTGGAATCAGACCATCCCATTAAAGTTTAGTCATTCTCAGTCCTTGCTTCGCACCCTACAGACACACAGCTATGCATTAGTGAGTCTCTCTGGTCTATTAAGGAAAACCCTTTGCTGTCACACAACGAAACATCAGTTGACCTCCTTTGTTTTTAAACGTATGTTGTATGTAGTATATAAGTCGCTCCAGTTTTCTTCCGTTTCCAAGCAAACAATTTTGTCTATAGGTTTAACTACTGTTATTTTTCTCCATGGTCTTTTCTTAGCATTACATTTTTATGTGTTCGTCCTTTGTTGACATTAAGTTACTTTTACTTATGTTTAAGCTATTTTAGGTATATATATTATTGTTGTTCTCTATTGTCCTGACTTTGCTTACATTTCTTCATTTCTATTTTTTAACTTTCAATTGCACACGGTGTCCCAAATAATTGATTCGAACATTATTATATATATATATATATATATATATATATATATATATTATGTACCGGTATATATATATATGGCATCTAGTCAAAAACTTAAAAAGCTCTTCCTCGTCTTTCCCTCCCCTTTTCCACTCTGATGGCACAACCATCATTTCTTCCTCTGAAAAAAAAAAATACTTTTTGCTCAAACTTTTGCTAGTAAATCCACCTTGGATGATTCCGGTGCTATTCCTCCCTCTCCACCCCCCTCTCTCCTACTTATGCCTAATCTCTTCTAAAGAAGTACTTTCTACCCTCTCTGAGCATTCATATCGCCAGTAGGGCTTCCTTAACCCATAACTAGCGGCGCGCAACATAAGTCGAGTTAAATAAAGCTGGACTATGTGGCGGCGCTCGACATAACTCGAGTGGCAATTTCAGCACGTAATGTGGCTGAGAGAGAGAGACAAGTGGTGGCAGGAGACTATCGAGCGTATGACTGCTCCAGACCACCGCGGCGAACCTACTGACACAAATCTCAGCTCCCTCCTCCCTCTCTCACTCGCTACATACTCAATTATGTACCGAAAGTACCGAATTACCTGCTTTTTGCACTCGCGTTGCACGGTTATTGCAAGAAAACTATCCATCATACAAGGATCGTTATGGTGTCATTCGAAAGCTCTGTTTATGCCCTTTCAGGGATAGGTACTTGTTTTACATTCTGGGTCTTATTTAGGCATGAAAATGATCACGTAAACAGCCCTATTTTGGCTAAAAACACCCCGCTGGGCGGTACACATAAATAAACCGCATAGGCCGCTCGTAAGGTGTTAAGGGTCGCTTTCCTGGTGATCTTCATTCATATCTAACTAACTCTTGGTCATCCTCCTTTCGGAACATCGGTGAGACCTTTTCTATTGCACTAGACATATTGAAGGCCTTCGATAGAGTCTGGCACAAATCTTTAATTTCTAAACTACCCTCCTTCGGTTTCTATCCCTCCATCTGTGCCTTTGTCTCTAATTTCCTTTCCGGCCGTTCCATAGCTGCGGTTGTGGATGGCCATCGCTCACTTCCTCATCCTATCAACTCCGGTCTTCCTCAGGGCTCTGTCCTATCTCCTATTCTCTTTCTAATTTTCATAAATGATCTTCTGAACTGTACCTCCAATCCAATCCATTCAAACGCAAACAAACGACTCTACCTTACACTACTCAATTAGTTTTCCTGAACGCCCCAGCCAGCAATCCCTCAAATACAAACGTACTGAAGTCATGCACCACTTATCTTTTAATCTAACTACTATTTCCAATTGGGGCATAGATAACCTTGTTGTCTTTAATGCTTCCAAAACCCATTTTCTTCATCTTACTACCCGTTCGGAACTTCCAGTAGACTATCCCTTACACTTCAACAACACAAAAATAAATATTTCATCCTTTCTCAATATTTGTGTGTCTCTTTTTCTTCTGCTCTCACTTGGAAGGACCATATTACCATTCTTACTAAGGCAGCCTCCCAAAAGCTGGGTGTGCTTAACTGCCTCAAGGGGTTCTTTACCCCTGCGCAGCTTCTGGCTCTGTACAGGGGCCCAGTGCATCCTTGTATTGAGTATTGTTCACATATGTGGGAAGGATCCTCTCACACTGCACTCCTAGACATAGTAGAAAGGAAGGCCTTTCGTATCATTAACTCCCGTCCACTCACCAACTCTCTGCAATCTCTCTCTCTCCGCCGCAATGTTGCATCTCTCTCGCTATTCTATCACTACTATAATAATCAGTGTTCCTCAGAGCTATCCCAGTGCATACCACCTCCTTTACGTAGGGCATGTGGTACCCGTCTTGCAACTCAATCCCACCCCTACTCTGTGCAACTCTCCAACCCAAGAGTGAAACATTACTCTCAAACTTTCTTCTACTCAACAGCTGAGCTCTGGAACTCTCTCCCAGAATCAGTCTTTCCCTCTTCCTATGACTTAAATTGCTTCAAACTCTGTGTGTCCAGGCATTTTGGCTCGAACGTCCCTTGATTTTGGCCCTGTCACTCTTTCAACTATGGGGGAGGCACTCGCTATAGGCAGTTATGCCTTTTTGCCTCCCTCAATCACATAGAAAAAAAAAAAAAAAAAAAAAAAAAATCTACTCCTAGCATCGATTATTGAAATTTAACAAACACATGTGGCAGTCCGAGGATTCGAACCCAGGACGCTCACACCGAAAATAAACACCTTATGCATCGCACCACGAAGACAGTTAAAGGATGGTGGACACTGCCTACGATTTATTATGCAACTTCGAATCCTGCATATCAATCTAAGCATGTACACACATCCCAACTGCAACTCATATCCGTTTACCATACTGAAAGTTATGCGGAAATATACGTTGTATATATTAGTATTTAAACAACTTAATACTTATTATTGTCCTTCTATTTGCTTTGTATTAGCTTGTATTTTTTATTTTTTTTATTAAGCATATTATTTGTTATCAGAAACAACTTCGTGATCAGTATTGTAAAGTCCTGGAGCCAAGGGGTGTTTGCATGCATGAAAGGGCCAGAAAATCACCCGCTTGATTTAGCTTGATTTACTGGGACACCTTTTTAGCGAGGGTAGACATCCCGAAACCCGGCAGTTGAAATGGTCTACAGAGCTCTTTC
This sequence comes from Paralithodes platypus, assembly GCA_032716605.1. Classification (NCBI taxonomy): domain Eukaryota; kingdom Metazoa; phylum Arthropoda; class Malacostraca; order Decapoda; family Lithodidae; genus Paralithodes; species Paralithodes platypus. The sequence goes on from CM064512.1 coordinate 20,460,821, forward strand.
ACCACTCAAAATAAAGCTTAAATAATTATCTATTCAATGGATACAAACACAATAAGATTGGTCAATACCCAAGGTCACAAGAGGTCAAAGTATGACCTTTTCTGATGAGGAACTAAAATTTTATGACTTTTCAAAATTAAATATTTGTGAAAAATAGGTACATGGATTGAACGTTTAATGCTTTTATATTCTGGTTAGGTACACCATAGGCAAGTTTTTGAAATTAGTTGGAAAAGTTGATTACGTATTTTAACCCCTGTTTAGCAATCAATAAAAGGTATATATACCGTATCAACATACTGAAGCATAATAGCTATATGCCGTAATTTGTATTCTTTAGGAATGCAATAGGAATACAAAAATGAGTTAATCCAGTATATTTTATGTTCTTTGTTCATATATTGTTCATTTAAAATTTTGGGAAATTTTTTTTTTTTTTTTTTTTTTTTTCAGTGAAGAATGTCTGGCTTACCAAAGAAAAGATTAAGGGCATCACAGTCACCATCCTCAAGTGGTTCTTGTGATCCCAAGAAATGCATAATCTGCCAAAAGTATGATGATTAATGTGAAACGACCAGCACAGAGAATGGCAGGGCACGTATCGTTGAAGCAGCGGAAGTGAGATAGGACGTAGTTTTTGAAAGACTGAAGCAAGTGGACAAAGGCAAATTCTTATACCATGTTACTAACGAATGTTATAAACAGTATACCCTCAAGAAAACACTGGATAAACTCAAGCAGTTAACCGAAGTCTTCACGGATATTGCTGCTTATTCCCCAGATGATAGCTCATCCTCTAAAAGGAGTAGACGGTCTATGGTGGATTCTCGAGACCCCGCATCTCTGCCAGCTAATATTAACAAGTTTTTAAAGAAATGTGTCATTTGTGGAAATCCAAAACACAACAACGTATACGATAAATGGAGGATTTCTGAAAAAAGGAAGGGCTGAATCATTCCTAAAGGCAGCCATGATACTTCAGGATGATGTGTTTACCCGAACTTCCGACTTGCAAGATGCGAATGCCATATTTGGAGCGGATCTTTACTGTCACAGCCAGTGTATTCGTAACTACATCAGGAAAGGAGAGAAAGTAGCAACTGAATCATCGTCAATGCCAACTGGCCAGCAGAAGTTTGATATCTTTGCAAATTTTATGAAAGATTTAGAACCAGGGTTGAACTCGGGGAGATGCTATAACCTGACTTATATTTCCAAGTGCTGTAATGAAGCGCGGAGTAATGATCAAACTCGTTTTACGTACACAAACAGGGATGTGAAAATGTACCTAATCCACCTGTTTGGGGGGGATGTCTCATTTTTTGTCCCAACCAGTTAAAAAAAAAAAACATTGTTTTCAAGCCAGGTGCAGCTGAGACAGAGCCAGAGAGAAGTGAAAGGTCGTTAGATAGGGAAACAGTAAGAAAGTGTGGTACCGTGTTGAGAGATTGCATCCTCAACGAAGACTTTGAGCTGAATGACAGGTTCTGTGATGCCAATGAACTTGAGAAAGCATATTCTGACATGATAATTCCCAGTGATGTTGCAGACTTTTTTTCAGCTCTTTTTGATGTTGATATTTTACACAGTGACAATATTGTAGATGGTGAGCCTGAAATTTATGAGGAGAGTGACACTAGATCTTCCAAGATAAAAAAAAGTACTATCTGTGTATCAAGTCATCTTTTACATTGTAAATAATGGTAAAAAGCGAACCCCTTTGCACATGTTGAACTCTGAAGCTATTTATAATGTGTGTAGGTCAAAAACACTTATTTCTAGTCTCAATAGGTTTGGACTGGCAATTAGTTATGACGAGCTACTCCGCTATCTTTCTGATATGGCATCATTTGTTACAGAAGCAAGCCAGGGTCAGGTCCCACTTCCTAGTCATTTAAACACATCAAGCTTCACGTTGGGGGCCTTTGATAATTTTGATCATGAGGAAGCAACACTATCTGGCATAGGAGGAAGTCATGACACTGTTATGATTCTTATGCAGGACAAACTTCAAGGAGTGACTCTGAATAGTAAGCCTAAGATATCGGAGACTGGTGTCACCCACAGAGAGAGACAATTCACACAAGAGTTAGGTTGCCAGACTTTGTTTCCTTACACGAAAACTGCTAAAAAGCCAAGCCTTCCAACAATCTACGAAGTTCCGGAAGAACTGTACAAAATAGACAAATCACATGCAAAAAGTGTCAGCAGGAAGGACGTAGCTTGGACTGTAAGTAGAATGGATCTATCATGTATGACGGAAGGTGTTAAAGAAACAACTATGGACCAAACAATGCCCTCTTGGAGTGCCTTTAACTCTCTTATTACTGATGAGAATGTGTGTCAGAAGGTTGTAGGTTTCCTACCAGTCCTTCCCAACCCTGTTACGGAATATGGCACAGTTTACACAGCATTAAAAAACTTCCAGAATATTTTGAGTCAACTAGACCAAACACACTTGCCCGTGGTATGTGATGAGGGGGTTTATCACATTGCCCGTGAAATCACCATGAGCAAACCATTTGAATTTAATAACTTGGTGTTATGTCTGGGCTCTTTTCATATGATTAAGGTAGTCATGGGTGCGATAGGAAAGCTCATTAATGGCAGTGGAGCAGAAACTATATTGGTAGAGTCTAAAGCATTTGGCCAAAATGTGGTTAGATCAGTTCTTGATGGATCACATTATACGAGGTCGTTGAAGGGTTTGTTCATGCTCTCTGAGTGTATAGAAAGGCTGCAGTGGGCGGAGTTCTTCAAAGTGGAAGGAATTGAGAGGTACAGGGATGAGCTTGAGCATCTGAGACTGTTGAAAAACTCTGTAGCAGAAAAGAAGAGGGAGGAAAGCAAGGTTCATTTGGAGGCATTTATGTCAAACTCAGAAGTCATGGTTGAAGACTTCAATAAATTTAGATGTCAGAGAAGTGCAGCGTCAGAGACTTTTACATTCTGGGACCACTTCGTCAGAATGGTGGCTGTTCTAAAGGACTTGGTTAGGGCAGACCGTGAGGGAGACTGGTAACTCCATCTCCAAAGTGTTCAATCTGTGCTGCCACTATTTGCTGGATGTGATAGGGTCAACTATTTTAGATGGGCTTAATTATACCTAGAAGATATGAGAAAGCTACCAGAAGATATGTACAAGAGTTTCCTGGCAGGCAAGTTCGTGGTGAAGCGGACAGATGGACCATTCAGTGCTGTAGGGGCAGACATGTGTCTCGAGCAGACGATAAATCGATCCCAGAAGAGTGCTGGGGGTATCATCGGTAGCACCAAAAAGAAGCAATTCGTTGCTCAGTGGGAGATCATTTACCATGAAATGTTAGCTGTTGTCAATTTCCAACGTCAGGTCAGTGGAGTCGTCTCACCTAGCACAGAACTTTTAGTAAACCACGAGTTCAACTTATCAGCAACAAGGTAATCTGAGACATTGATTCAGGATATGATTGAGTATGCAAAAGAACATGACAACCCCATGAAGTTACCGTGTGAAGGAGACAAAGACAAGCTTCACAACATCCTCACACAGGAAATCATGACAAAGTAAATCCGTGACAATCTGCTCGAATTTGATGAAAGATCTAGGAAGAAGTATGAAACATTCCGAAATGAAAGAACCGTAATGAAACACAGATCCTTCTTTGATACCATTCACAGGACGAACCTTAAGACATTCAAATCCATGAAGGGAGACCAAAGTACCTATAAGTCTACAAGCAAAGAGACCAAGAAGCAAATGACAGAAACCCAGAAGATCTATGACATTGCTCGTGTCCGAGGATATGACATGAAACATTTGCTGGGGTTTGACCTGATTGACAGCAGTTACCTCTTTGACAAGAATGGACTAATGACCAAACCAAACAAAAGTGAACTGTGCACTGAGTTAGAAAAACACCTTGAAAAAGCAGACTATATACCACCATCTAAATGGAAGCCAGCAAATACAGTGGCTATCATTGATGTAATGGCAGGCCTTCGTCGTATGCGGGTATCCCAGATGAACACCTTTGGTGAACTCTGCGATAAGTTCTTGGAGGTGTCATATGGACTTTGCAGCAACTCTAAACGTGTCGACTTCGTCTTTGACACATACATTGAGGGTTCAGTGAAGGACAGCGAAAGAACTAGAAGGTGTGGTTGCAGCCCAAATGATTTATATGGGATAGGTACAGGAACGCAATTGCCAGTCACAATGAATGCATTCTGGGCCTCATCTGCAAACAAATCCAAGCTACAGAAACTCATTCAACAACGCATCTTAACCAAGCCAAAACCGATGACTGATACAGTTGTTAGCTCGATTGGACTTCCACCTGAAATTGAACCATGCCTATTTTGAATGGAAAAGAGACACCATTACCTGATCTAGACACAACGATTGAAGAGGCCGACGTCAGAATTATCCCACATGCTCGTCATGCAGTTGAGAACGGGACTAAGAGAGTGGTTATTATATCAAATGATACTGATGTAGTAATCTTGGCCCTACACTACTGGTCACTTCTGAAGGCACATGGCCTACGAGAGATGTGGATTCGTGCTGGTGTTGATAATACCACAAGATACATACCCCTTCATGTTCTAGGCGATAAGTTGGGATCAGATACTTGCAAAATCTTAGTTGCCCTGCACCATCTCACTGGTTGTGATTCCACAAGTAAATTTGGTACAAAGGCTGCTGCACTGAAGGCAGATCCGGTGCATTATCTGATTGATTTTGGAAAGGAATTGAACTGTATTAACTTCATCTTGGTGGAAGAGTTCCTTGTGAATGTGTACAAATCAGGAACCTCATGCAGAACAATGGATGAATTACGGTACTACTTCTACCACCACAGCAAAAAGACCATTTTGGAACTGCCTCCCACCAGCCGATCAGTCAAAGGTCATGTCCTCAGGGCATTCTTTGGGACATATCTACAGCTACACTGCCTAAGCAATCCTCAACTGGATCCCAGAGACTTTGGTTTCATTGAAGAAGATGGCATTCTTCAACCGGACCATCTTCAAGTCTTGCTACCGGATGACTTTGCGATGCCCTGTAAATGTACCTCCTGCTCTACTAAACGCTGTGTCTGCAGACAACTAGATATGAAATGCTGCCCTTACTGCAAATGTCAGGTGAAAGGATGTCAAAACCTAGGCCATTAATGTGACACATCACAGAATACATTTCCAACTGTATCCCGGGCTCACTCCTCTCCCCAAAAGTAGGTCATTCATTAATGTGACAACAAATAATTGAAATCTGCTTTGAAGATATATATGCAATGTATGATACTGTGATACAGATTGTTTTGATAGAACTTTAGCTGACTCAGTAGTACCATAATTATATAACCAATACATAGCTATTATTGGTATATCATTTGCAAACTTCATATTATTGTACTGGACGCCAAGGGGTTAAAATACGTAATCAACTTTTCCAACTAATTTAAAAAACTTGCCTATGGTGTACCTAACCAGAATATAAAAGCATTAAACTTTCAATCCATTTACCAATTTTTCACAAATATTTAAATTTGAAAAGTCATAAATTTTAGTTCCTCATCAGAAAAGGTCATACTTTGACCTCTTGTGACCTTGGGTATTGACCAATCTTATTGTGTTTGTATCCATTGACTAGATAATTCTTTAAGCTTTATTTTGAGTGGTGAAAGAGCTCTGTAGACCATTTCATTGCCGAGTTATTGCAATGTATGTAACCGTCACACGTAAAAAAAGGAGTTATTTTGATTTAACTAAATTCAGAGAAAATCCCGAATAACACGATAACTGCCGGGTTTCGGGATGTCTACCCTCGCTAAAAAGGTGTCCCAGTGGACCCTCTAACTAAATCAAGCGGGTGATTTTCTGGCCCTTTCATGCATGCAAACACCCCTTGGCTTCTGGACTTGTTTAGATTCCTCTGTTGTGTTTTAAAATATCAACATTTGTAACGAATAATTGCCAACAGTGCAGTTAGATATTTTTAGAATACTGATCTAAAATAAACAGTTATAAACGATTAATGCCTGTACATTTGTTATTGTTTTACACATAAAGGATTAACGTAAATGAAGAATATGGTCTTCATGAAATAATTATTCAGTATATCTCTTATTGTACAATTTTATGATACCCCACAAATGTGGATAAATTGCAACATTCATCGATGGAATTAGCACGTTTTTAAGGCTAGAGTTATGCTAAGAAGCATTTGACTATGGGGAGAAGATTAAAGACAATTTAGGGTAGGCAACAGGGCATGTAAGGAAGGGTAAAGAATATGGGTATAAGCTGGGCTAAGAAACTTGAAAACAGATGATGTAACAAATTGCAGGATTCCTTCAGTAAAAGAACGCAATCAAATCGGTATCGCATGGTTACAGAAATTGGTAGGGGTATAATATATGTTTTAGGTGGATTCACTTAAGTGCAATTTCCTGTAGATATTGTGTACGATAATGTTGGATTGGTATGAACTAAACTCTTACCGATATGTTCTGTGCACTTCAAATAATACATGTATCGCCATTAACAGTGGTAGGTAGTCCTGGCAGGTTTTTAAGAGGACATTTTTCCCCGGATTGGGAAATCTGAAAACATTAAGGGATAATCCAGGAAAATGGGTTTTCTTTGGACATTCTGTGGATTTCTGACAGTTTTCAGTGAAAAGTTCACGATTTTGTATGTATTTGTATAATAATATCATATTGATATCAACCTTGAGTCATTATCTTGCTTAAACAAATGAAAAGGTCTTTCATCTGTGTTTATGGCGGCATATTTATAGCAACAGTTTTCATTGGATATTGGAATTAGCCATTTTCCACTCCCAAAAAGTTCCAGTTCATTTATTTAATTGTCCAGGCTCCGTATGTTTACACAGTACTCTTTTAGGCACACGGTAGGATCATGAATTTGAACGTATTTAGCTCTATATCGGCAATACATACACGTGAATGAAGTTTATATGATTTCCATAATGGTTACAATAAGTCATGATATTCTACCTTGTACCCAATAAGGACGAAACCATAGCAAGGACAAGTTTCATTGTTAACATTCTCGTGAATACATTGTCTAGTGACGATGTTGTCTCGCTAATGTTGTTGATTAGGAGAACACAATTGTTCAACCCTTTACTACCGATGAGGATAACAAAAAATGCATCACCTTTATTTGTTTGTCTGTTCGGCAATTTCGTATATTTAACGAATTCATATCCCCACACGGATATGGCTTAACCAATGTAAGTTACATATGAAATGCGGCAATCACTCTTATCTTCAGAATGGCGAAGGCTGGAACACTTGGTTCAGGTTTGATGGTGACATATGCGGATAGTTTGGGAGGGAGCGTGTCCGGGTTATACTCTGGGGCTTCATCAAGTTGATAATATTCACATATTCATATTTCAGCAAATGAAATGGCCTAACCTATTATAGTTATATTATATATCAGAATGCAGCACGCACTGTTATCTTGAGAATGGTGAAGACTAGAACATTCTACACCAAGTTAGTCAGGTTTGATGGTGAGAATACAAGGATAGCTTTGGCCATTCGTATGTGCTTCCGTTGAATGTTTAGATGGGATATGACTTAAGTTTGTAAGCACTCGTGCAACTAATGATTATTGATTACGGATTGTGGATAATTATGATTTGATTATGTACTATTATTGATTATTGCTTGTAACACTTCTTATGTCACTGAACACTGTTTGTGAGTATCGATTCTAGCTATATTTTAGGGCAAATAGGAATGCAACAGAGTGACTCGTCTTCGTCATCATCATCGGCGGTGGTGGCGGCTATACCTCGTTTCCGAGTATTGTGTTTATTTTGTTTTCTTTACTCGTTGCATCTCATTTGTTGTGTTGTATTTTTGTATGTCGGAAGAAACCGATCCTTGCGTGAAACATTCGTTCACACAAATGCAGGTGGTCGGTGTTGGGCTTGGTGGATCTTTTGTCTTTGTTGTTTGTCCTCTTCATTTGTTCATGCATTTTGGTTCGAATAGTTCTGCAGCATTCAAGATGGTTTGTCGCCAGATATTACAATTTTCCTCTTGTTTTTTCCAGGTTTTCAGGTTGTAATTGGTCATATTCATAGTCAGTTTTAGTTCATCTTTGTAAAAAGCCGCTGTGGTGTATTTTGCAGGTGCTGAGCTCGTTGTAAAGGATTCGGCTGGGAAGACTAGACCAGATAAACTAAAAGAGTGTATATCTGAGTAGCTATGCAGGGCTAAATATATATATATATATATATATATATATATATATATATATATATATATATATATATATATATATATATTTGTTTTTTTTTTGTTTTTTTTTGTCTTTAATCTGCGCTGGGTTAAAGGAAATAGATTTAATTATCTAAGACGCTCCTCGTATGGTTTGTTCTTTAGGCTAGGTATCATTTTGGTAACTCTACATTGAACTCGTTCTATATACAGACGTGTTGCGGTGTTGAGTACTGTAAGATAGTTTTCCCCTGTTTAGCATTAAATATCAGGGTCATCTTGTTTTACATGTTTGTTTAAATTTCGTATAAACACATGCCTTCCGTAGTATATATACAGTATATATATATATATATATATATATACAGGTATATATATATATATATATATATATATATATATATATATATATATATATATATATATATATATATTGCATTTTTTTATTTAATGATTTATTTATTTTTATACTCCCAGCCGGACTCTAACCACGACGTAATAAAGTATACTTAACCTTTTCCTATTTATATTAAGGAGAAAGAAAATCTTACTTTGAGAATGTATTTCAGTTCATACACAAGTCCTAGGATTTCAGTTCATACACAAGTCCTAGGATCTATATTCCAGGATACCATACAGGTTTTTTACAAGTACCCCCACGCAATTTGGGTTGTAGTGATTTTATTTAATTTAGCGCCTAACCAAACACGAGAGTCATTAATATCAAGTATATCTCACAAATACACGTCAGCTACAAAATGTGTTTATCCTCCCAGTCGGACTCGAACCACCGACAGTCAAGACAAGTAATAGTCTGAGACCGTCTCTTGGGTAAATAATTAGTTGAATTTGAAAAACAAATATATAACATATGAAAATATAATTGTTGCATTTGACAAACTAAAATGGCAAGAAGATGTATACAATATTTCAAAGTATCACAAATGGTCATTGAGCGGGGAGCGCAATATATATGACATATAAATAAATAATGGAATAGAAAAATCGGCACACAAATTGTTAGATCAACAAGGATTACAAGCGGGACAGTTTGTATTGGAGGTGATGGTGTCATTTATTGTGGGTGATTGTGGAGGTGATTTGAGGGCTAGTTGTGATAGTAATGACGCCCACGGTGTGTGATAGTGGTGGTGGTGGAGATAATAGTGTTAGTGGTTAAGGTTGGATAGTGGTGGCAATGGTGGTGGTAGAGATGGTTGTGGAAGTGGTGGTGGTTGTAGTGATAGTGGTAGTAGCGAAGGTTGTTGTTGTGCCGGGTTCTGATAATTTATTTCCCTTGATACAGTCCGTAAAACAATCCAATACTGGTTTGATGGACTTAAATTACTTGACAGGAACATACCGAGTAGGTTCTATATACAGTAAAAATAGTATTCAATAGTTCAATGTAGTACTCAATAACAACACAAGGAAGAACATATATAAAGGTTTTATTTATTATGCATAGGATCAGGATAATAATGAGGATCAGAATGAAGATCCTAAATAGTAACAGTATAAATATATTGTTCTTACTTCAGAACAAGTTACTGACACTAGAAGAACTCAATAGTGAGAGTCTAGTAAAAAGTATACATAAGGGCATTATACACATAAATTATCATTAACCTCACAATGCAATAATAAATGAGAGTCCCGTATCTTCCGTAATCACAAGATACTTCAATACGCTAGGTAATGATCCTAGAGTTACAATGTAGAGAGTTGAGGTAATAAAGATGTTGTCACAAGGGGTTTAGGTGAGTCACGCGTACGGTTCAGCTGAACCTTAAATCTGACCGCGTGAGCTTGCCCTCAGGTCAGGTCACTGGGTAGGTCACTAGGTGAACTGAGATAGTGATAACTACTTTTTCTAGTTAGTGCAACTATATTCTTAGGCGGAATGCGATTTTAACTTAAACTTCAAGAAAGGACTGAGATTATTATTTATAATAAATGAGAAGTATCAAAAATAACTCAAGAGGGAATATATATTTTATGACAGAATTATATTACTTGAACATATGCTATGATAACGAACTGTACTTAGGAATTCGTGTTTCTATAATTTTCTTAGGTCAAGCAAGGTAATAACGTGAATTTAATAAGAGTGAAAATGTAGTTTAATTTGTCTACAGGTTGGTATTAATTACTTCAAGATGTAATCTTCAATCTTCGCAACTAAGACAACACACAAAGAGAAACAAAATAACTAACTGAGTTCAAAAAGACTCAGACTTGACTGAACACTATAAATTACTCTTAATGGGTTAGATCTGAACGGGTTAACAGATATAGATCGAAAGATTTCGTACGTAATAATTAGATTGGCGCTAATGACAAAGTTTAGCTCATTGATATTTAAAGCAATATCAGACTCGTCTCTGAATGGATTAGCAGAGCGAGGTGCATAAAATGTACAGGCACAATTAGTACATAGACGTAGGCGACGAAGTCCTACTCATTGATACTTAAAACAGGCAGTATCAGACTCGAGTCTGAACGTTTTTTTTGTTTTTTTTGTTTTGTTTTTTCTATGTGATTGAGGGAGGCAAAAGGCATTACTGCCTATAGCGAGTGCCTCCCCCATAGTTGAAAGAGTGACAGGGCCAAAATCAAGGGACGTTCGAGCCAAAATGCCTGGACACACGGAGTTTGAAGCAATTTAAGTCATAGGAAGAGGGAAAGACTGATTCTGGGAGAGAGTTCCAGAGCTCAGCTGTTGAGAAGAAGAAAGTTTGAGAGTAAAGGGGTGGGATTGAGTTGCAAGACGGGTACCACGTGCCCTACGTAAAGGAGGTGGTATGCACTGGGATAGCTCTGAGGAACACTGATTATTATAGTAGCGATAGAATAGCGAGAGAGATGCAACATTGCGGCGGAGAGAGAGAGACTGCAGAGAGTTGGTGAGTGGACGGGAGTTAATGATACGAAAGGCCTTCCTTTCAACTTTGTCTAGGAGAGCGGTGTGAGAGGAACCTCCCCAGACATGTGAACAATACTCAATACAAGGGCGCACTATGCCCCTGTACAGAGCAAGAAGCTGTGCAGGGGAAAATAACCCCCTAAGGCGGTTGAGCACAGAGAGCTTCTGGGAGGCTGCCTTAGCAAGACTGGTAATATGGTCCTTCCAAATGAGAGCAGAAGAAAAAGAGACACCAAGAATATTGAGAGAAGATGAAGGGTTGATTTTTGTATTGTTGAAGAATAAGGGATAGTCTGCTGGGAGATCCTGACGGGTAGATAGATGGAGAAATTGGGTTTTGGAAGCATTAAAGTTAACAAGGTTTTCTCTGCCCCAATTGGAAATAGTATTTAGATCAGAATTTAAGAGTTCTATGGCTTCATTACGTTTGTCGTTGAGGAATTGCTGGCTGGGGCGTTCTGAAAAACTAATGGAGTAGTGTAAGGTTGAGTCGTCTGCGTATGAATGGATGGGAATTAAGGTACAGTTAAGGAGATCATTTATAAAAATTAGAAAGAGAATAGGAGATAGGACAGAGCCCTGAGGAAGACCGGAGTTTATAGGGTGAGGAAGTGAACAATGGCCGTCCACAACCGCGGCTATGGAACGGCCGGAAAGGAAATTAGAGACAAAGGCACAGATGGAGGGATAGAAACCGAAGAAGGGTAGTTTAGAAATTAAAGATTTATGCCAGACTCTATCGAAGGCTTTCGATATGTCTAGTGCAATAGAAAAAGTCTCACCGAAGTCCCGAAAGGAGGATGACCAAGAGTTAGTAAGATATGAAAGAAGATCATCAGTAGAGTGACCCTTAAGGAAGCCATACTGGCGATCTGAGAGCAGATTATGAGAAGAGAAATGCTTAAGAAATTTGGAAGCAAGAATAGTTTCAAAAACTTTAGAAAGACAAGAGATGAGAGCAATTGGACGATAGTTGGAGGGTTGAGAGTGGTCACCCTTCTTTGGGACAGGTTGAATGAGAGCAAACTTCCAGCATGAAGGGAAGACGTTAGAGGATAGACAGAGACGAAAGAGTTTGCCTAGGTAGGGAGTCAGCACGGAAGCACAGTTTTTGAGAACAACAGGAGGAACACCGTCCGGACCGTACGCCTTATTAGTGTTAAGCCCAGAGAGGGTAGAAAGTACATCTTTAGAAGAGATTAGGATATTAGGCATAAGTAAGAGAGAGGAGGGCGGAAAGGGAGGAATAGCACCGGAATCATCCAAGGTGGAGTTTCTAGCAAAAGTTTGAGCGAAGAGTTTAGCTTTGTCAGAGGAAGAAGTGATGGTTGTGCCATCAGAGTGGGAAAGGGGAGGGAAAGACGAGGAAGAGAAATTGTTGGAGAAGTTTTTGGCTAGATGCCAGAAAGCTTGGGACGAGCTAGAGTTGGATAGTTCAGTGCATTTATTATTGATGAAAGAGTGTTTGGCAAGTCGAAGAACAGATTTGGCTTGATTCCGGGCAGAAACATAGGAAGAAAGAGAGTCTTGAGTTTTAAGGCGTCGGTACCGTTTGAATGCTTCCTCCTTATTGCGGACAGCAGTAGAACAGGCGTGAGTAAACCAAGATTTTTTAGCATTAGTCTGAGAGAAGGAGAATGGAATGTATGCTTCCATGCCCGATAGGATTACCTCGGTAATGCGTTCAGCACTCTCCGAGGGTCCCCGGCCACGGAAGCAGAAATCATTCCATGGGAAATCAAAGAAGTACTTTAACAGAAACAAGGTTAACAGAACAAGGTGAATAAAATACACAGGCACAATTAGTGTATGGTGGATGAAAGTGTGGTGAAACACAGAGGAAAGAATTCCTAAACAGGGTATTCGAAGTATCACAACATCAAGATTTACAAGCACATACAAGTACGTCTATAAAATAAATTTCATATGCGATTAATTAGCAAAAGAATAAAGGAATTACCCTATGCACTCGTTGGAAAATTGGGCGTAGGTTCTAGGTAAAAAGTGATTATATAAATGGAGTGATCACGGAATATACTAAGACTTCAACTCACAAATAATAAATCAACATACACGTAGTCAGTAAATCTGTGAGCGTGGGGGCCTGAATATATTTTAGTAACACTGATATGTAACGTATGCGTAAGTTATGGATTAATACATAGTCTTGAACAAGGGTCAAGGTTTAAAGGCAAAATTAACTCAGAATAACACAGGTTCAGGAGGATGAAGCAATTACACAAGTACGTGATCTAGGGCACAGATCACAATTAAATCAAGGCACAACACGGTTCACATATTTACATAATCAATACCTCAGAACAATAATCAACAAAGAGAGACACAGAAACACTTAAGTATTTGGGAGGACGGGACGAGAGTGCTCACGGAATAGTAACAATAGAAGGTAGACGCAGTGAATTCTTGAACTCGTATACAAAAATGCTTCTAAAAAGCACTAAACAGACTTTTATTAATTATTTTTATTTTGTGACTTCACGCTCAACCATGGTACCGTCATAATATAAGATATAGTTGTCGGAATAACGTTGATTATTCTATAAGCGAATATTTAGTGAAATATTCGTATACCATCGTGGCTTGTTTGGCTCCGCTATAGTGTTCTCTCTGGCCGTCAGAGGGCACCACCATCCGTTCTTCTCCCCCCCCCCCCACTCCAAGTCCCAGCCACCATTTCGCTTCGTAGAAATCTATGTTCCCTCTAGCTGGCCATATACTTATACAAATCATCTCTCCACATCCCCTAGGCCTCCATACACCCTCACACGCCATCACTGGGTGAAAGTTGATGAGTGTCAGAAGCAAACTATGTGAATTTAAAGGAAGTTGAGCAAGGGATAAACGAGAATCCGCTTAGGCCTAACTTTTCTCCCGACCGACCGACGAATCGAAAATCACCAACATCTTTGAAATATCTCTTCATATAAACTACACATATATCAAATAACAATTCTAACATGTAGATTGGGTCCTGCTACAATAACATTATCGATATCAATCGACGTTACTCTACATATTAGGCAATTAGGTGGACAAAAATATCATCGCATTTCCGCTGTCAAATTTGAAGCGACGTCGGCTATATACTACCTCATAGCCGTATATATATTCTTCAAATGCAAAAAATAACAACTTTAGCAAATAGACTAGGGTCCTGTCACACTATATATGTCTATTGTTACGTCCTGGGATATATAAACACTGGGCTCTTTCTATTGGACTAGGTATGCGGCAACAAGCAACAACGGAAAACGCTAGATCCAACCCTTATCTATAAACCCAGGCAACAAACCACCCTAAACCGTCAAGAGTCCTGCCTGGACAACAAGGTATCCTATGACTCGGTTACAGGGTGCACGCACTATAGACTGCTGATAGTCAAGCAGGCTATATAAAAGATCACACAATTAAGTTGACTTAAAGCTTCAAGGAAAAGATAGATAACAGAATTAAATTGCAGAAACAATTTAATAACAAACTAGAAGAAAGTACATTTAACGTTACGTTAATTAATACAACTAATCACCCCTGCGTGAAAGAAGGTGAAAGCAAACAGTCCTCAAAACATCGTACAGGTAGACAAGATGCGGGTTTCTAAACTGCACGTGGCTACTGTAGGATCTGATGCTTAGCAAAGAAAGTACGTTACGGATTTAGAGAACTCTTAACTCATAAGCAGGAATAAATACTAGTGATAGGCCATACAGTGTATAATGGCATAGGTATAATTAAATAAAGGCAGCAACTCGCAACATAACCACATACAGGTGTGCTTCTCACTCTTAGTCAGGCAAGCCTGCTCGGACAGAGTCTCTAAGCCACACCCTAACTCACAATGCTCACAAAAACGGTAAACTGTGGCACAATAACAAGCATACAGAGATGATAAACCCCTAGCTGTTAATCTGCCAGGTGGCAGAGGTCTAGCCGGAAGGATATAGGCTTCGGATACCCGGGCTGAGCCACCTGCTCTAGCCTAGGGACGTTCCCAAGTCTGTGCGCCAAATTACTCTAATTGAAAGGGTGCTCTCTTGAGAGACTCAGATCCCAAGTATCTGACTCTCTCCTGGCGACCCTAAAACAAAAGCAAGACGTGCTAGCGCAGTGCTGAGTGGACTAGGCAAGGGCCCTCACACAACACAACACTAGACACACAGGGACACAGACAAGAAAATGCCCCCAGACTCCCACGGGTATCCTAGTAAAGTCGTGCGGGTCCACAGGACTCGCATCAGCAGACTTTACTTAAAGGATCGCAAAAAGCCCCCCCTCCGGTCTAGCCCCTGCTAACCTGACACAAAAACACACTAGCAAGCATGAAACCACCAAATATGAGACAACAAAAAAGCTTCCTAGGTCTCATTAACAATTAAATCTCTGCATAAGGCCCAAAATCCTATCTAGTTATCTGAGAGCTCGTCGTTAATACAATAATAGATATAAGGTCTATCAAGGGGATGGGATAATTAAATAGATTGGTGAAGTAGTGGAAGGAAGGTATACAAAGTAAGAGAGAAAGTTTCTAAGTGGGGTTGAGAGGGATAGATATCTAGGGGGTCCGAAGGGTACGACAGTGAGGTGAGCTCTGAGTCTTGAATCTGTCTGGACCCCGCACTAGGCATGCAGAATACATCCCAGGCTTGGCAACACTCAACACAGTTGCCGGGTCAAAATCGTCTACCCCGTGCGTGAGTCGAAACTAAGCCTAACGTTGCAATCAAATGCATATGGCAACATCAGGCTCGTCCCAAGCTGGACTCTCCGCGCGAAGCAACGTCCCCCAGCCGGTCTCTCTCTCCCGCTCGTCTCCTCCCACTCTCACTAGACTTACATCTTTTATTATAATGAAACAATCAACTATCGAGAATAAAATATACTAAGATGCGTTGGTTAAGAATAAGGGCAGCTACAAGCTGTGAAACAACATAAGAATATCCCAGACATTAGTTACATTTTCGTAGGATATATACTAAGGAAAAGCCGGCCGGCCGGCTGCCACCAGCCGGTTTCTAAACGGCTGGGCAGCCGACGCGCGCGCATGCCCGCACGTGGTTACTATGCAGAAGCGTCACACCTCCCCCAAGATATAAGACCCTTGACTAAGTTCTTCATATCTAACAGAAAGCTTCTCATAGTACCACACACTGTTGCGACACAAGGCACTATATATAAAAAAAATAAAGACTGTTGCGCTCCACCGAGCAAGTTCAACTAACTTAGCGACAATAAGCGAAAACATTCAACTTAGATACTGCTACAACATCTTATACAAAATTCTACACGTTTTTATAAGGTTTTTGCTTTTTTAATTTGTTTTTTTTCGGCTGAACTACAGTGACAGTCTATTTTCCTCCACACTCAACCCTCAATCCTGTGGCAGTCTAACCAACATCATCCACCCTTGATAGACAATCCGCTATCACGTTATCAGAACCGGCAATATGGCGGATGTCCAGATTATACTCCTGAAGCATGAGCGACCACCTGGTCAGCCTCATATTCCGGTTATGAAACTGATTCAAGAATTTAAGAGGGTGATCATCGGTATAAACCACTACGTCTGGTCCGAAAGCAGGAACATATACATCGAAGTGCCTGAGCGCCAGCACTATCGCCAGGAGTTCTTTTTCAATTACAGAGTAATTCCTTTGTGCACTATTGAATTTTTTACTGTAAAAACTCACTGGATGTTCGATACCTTCATCATCTGTCTGTAACAAGACAGCCCCAGCCCCTACGCCACTGGCATCAGTCGCCAGCTGAAAAGGTCTGCTGAAGTCCGGGGCCCTGAGTATGGGGTGGGTACATAACAGGTGTTTCACCAAGGAAAACGCCTCTGCACACTCAGGAACCCACCGGAACTTCTTGTCCTTAGATAATAAGTCAGTTAAAGGTGCAAGTACAGTCGAATAGCCTTTGGTGAAGCGACGATAATAGCCTATCATACCTAGAAACCGCATGATTTGTTTCTTAGTCGTAGGCTGGGGAAACTGATCGATGGCTTTGATCTTTGTCTGTGGAGGGCACACCTGACCCATCCCCACCTCGAACCCCAGGTACAAAACTGTGGCTTTGACAAAATCGCACTTACCCAGGTTTACCACCAAACCTGCTTCATTCAGTTTATTAAAAAGCTGTCCGATGTGAGCACAGTGACTGTTAAAATTTTCGTCGTATATTATGACATCATCTAGGTACACCGTACAGTTTGGGAATGTCGGCTACAATGTCGTTCATTAATTTCTGAAACGTTGCAGGAGCATTTTTCAGCCCGTATGGGATAACATGGCAACGATATGTGGCACCGTCCACCACAAACCCACACACCTCTCGCGCTCGCTCAGACAAGGGCACTTGCCAATAACCCTTAACAAGGTCTATCTTAGTGAGGAACTTGGCTTTTCCTATCTTATCCACACTGTCGTCCACGCGAGGGAGAGGGTAGGCATTTGTGGGGGTTAAACCATTCAACCTGCGAAAATCTATACAAAACCGCACCTTGCCATCTGGTTTGGGCTGCAGTGTGACTGGGGAAGTCCACCTTACTGCACCCTCAGAAATCAGCCCACGTTTCAGCATATAATCCAGCTCTTCCCTAAGTGCTGGTAATTTAATAGGGGGAACACGGTATGGCACTGATTTAAAGGGCGGGTGGTCCCCAACATTGACATCGTGTACCGCTTGAGTAGTGAGGCCAGGATGCTCCGCGAAAACAGCTGGGTTTGAATCAAACAAGTGCTGCACAGCTACACGCTGTTGCTCAGGCAGTTGCAATATCAACTCGTGAGCCACTTCTCTAGAATTCCCCGCCCACTGATCCGCGGAAGCATGACAATCCCAATTATCCTCCCCCGCAGCTTGACTGTCCCTTCCTCCTTCTCCACCACGATCGCTGCAGATCAACACCGGGACAGTGAGAGGCTCGGAGGGGCGCCTCACATACTCTTTCATCAGATTTACATGGCAAAGTTGGTTCTTTTTCTTACGATCAGGAGTAGCTACTAAATAGTCGAGATCAGAAACCTTCCTTACAACCCGATACGGACCAGAATACTTGGCAGACAAGGGGTGTCCCACCAGAGGCAGTAGTATCAGTACCTCCTGATCTACTTCAAACTCCCTCAGCTTCACCTTCTGGTCGTATCTGTCCTTCATCTGAGCTTGTGAACTCTTAAGGTTCCGACCTGCTACCTCCAAGCTCTTTAGCATTCTCTCATGGCTTTCAACTACATATTTTAGAAGCGAGCATGGCTTTGTGACTCCCTCCCAGATCTCCTTGAATATGTGGAGGGGCCCCCTGACCCTGTGTCCAAAAACCAACTCGTTCGGGCTAAATCCCAAGCTCTCCCCAGGTACTTCTCTCGCAGCAAATGAAACGTATGGGAGACCTAGATCCCAGTCCTTCCCATTTTCCATGCAATAACACCGCAACATACACTTGAGAGTCGAGTGCCACCTTTCCAAAAACTCCCTGACTCTCGGGATGGTAGGCAGATGACACCACAGACACTATCCCATGTTGCTGCATGGTCTGCTTAAACAGAGCAGAAGTAAAATTGGATCCCTGATCAGACTGGATCTCCTGAGGGTAGCCATAACGAGAGAAATAGACAAGTAGGTTTTTGACAACAGTCTTAGCCATCCCGTTGCGCATGGGGTAAGCATCTGGATACCGTGTTGCTACATCCATTACAGTTAGTAAACATTTATTGCCGGCACTAGTGGGAGGCAATGGGCCAACCATATCGATAACTACTTTGCTGAAGGGCGGCCCAATGACAGGGATGGGTTGTAACGGGGATCTCGGGATGACCTGATTGGGTTTCCCAACAACTTGACAAGTGTGACACTGTGACACCAATGACACGACACTCGCCTTTAACCCAGGCCACCAGAAAAGCTTGCTCAGACCTGCCTCCGTCTTACGTGCCTCCAGGTGCCCTGCCAAAGGCACATCATGAGC
Organism: Paralithodes platypus; assembly: GCA_032716605.1. Taxonomy (NCBI): domain Eukaryota; kingdom Metazoa; phylum Arthropoda; class Malacostraca; order Decapoda; family Lithodidae; genus Paralithodes; species Paralithodes platypus. The sequence goes on from CM064512.1 coordinate 20,479,971, forward strand.
TAATCTCAATAAGCTCTCACGGCACACCCTCGGTACTACTAACTGGTCCACTAATCCTGACCCGCCATCCCACTTTTTCTTGGGATCCTGATGTCTCCGATACAAGATCCCCTCGGACAATAAAAAATCACCAGGCTGCGCAACCCCATCGCTCTCCAGTTCGACAGCACCATTACCACACGCCCTGACTTCAGGATCTTCCAGCTGCAAGGAACATATATCAGCAGGTGCGAGATTATCCAAGTTCATCTTAAATAATTTATTTCCACCTCCAATGTCCCGCTGAGCCATCCTTTCCTCACGCTGCGCATAACGATGCTGTCGCAGAGTCTCTTCCTGCCCTGCACCTGCACTAGCGGTGACAGGCCCCGGGGCCTCTCCAGACTCTAACATAGGTGCCAATAATGAGTCACCAAGAAACACTGCTGGCTCAAAACTCTTCAATTGACCAACACTTCCCGTTTTCTTGTGACCTTTCCTCCGCGGTTTGATAGACTGAGGTGGTGGCTGCAAGGCTCTGGATGTCTGAGAACGCGTCACAACACACGCCATGGTTTGTACGCTACACTTCTCAACCCACTCCTGTTCCTCCCTACTAACGTCGGCCGCCTTCTCGGCAACGACCAAGGGTGAAACCTTAGAAGCAGGCACCGCAAAGTCGTTGCCGAGGAGGAGGTCGACGCCCCCAACAGGCAAGTTCTCTACAATTCCTACATCCAGCTCCTTCGCCACACCATCCACCTCCAGCTCCATCCGCACAAGCGGGTAGGACTTCGTAGCATTGATCCCCCGAACTACCACCACCCGAGCAGCGTTAATCGGTCTACCAGTAAAGTTCCTTAACAAGTTCTGAGAAGCCCCAGTATCACGCAATAGCTTAACTCCTCGTCTTTCGCCAGCCCACCTCACAAAACCATGCCCTCTATGACCCCCAAAGACGTCGCGGACAGGGTTCGAGCCTTCCGGACTCTTGAACACAGGCTGTGTCCCAACCTCTGACGAACTACCCTTGGCAAACTCAGAAGATATAGGCGACATCCCTATGCTGCGGGCCAATGACACAACCTTGCTTGGTGGCTTGTTCGGACAAGCATTTGCAAAGTGACCCTCCTTGTGACATGCAAAGAACTCTTTACTCTTTGGTTTCCCTTGGGAGTGGGAGGTACCATTAGACTTCTTATACGGGACAGTATTTGGTTTATGTTCAGTTTTATTGTCAGTGCTAGATGGTTTTGTGTATTTATGTGTATCAAAATTCATGGGAGGGGGAGGGGTACGATCCTTTGCACCCGACTCACTCCTAGCTGCTGCTCCGCACCCTCGAATTAATGACAGTCGGAGGTCAGCCATTTCTGCTGCCTCCTGGAGAGTTCTAGGATATTTTTCCTTTATACTTAATGTTAAGTCCCCGCCTGGGCACTTAAAGAACTGCTCCAAGAGAACCAGCTCACTCAACTCCTCAAAAGTAGCTGCCCTCTCAGAACGCAGCCAATGTCGTAGTGCATCAGACAAGTCCCGGGCGTGTTCTAGGAAGGTATTATCCTTGCCCTTAGTAACACCCCAAAACTTCAAGCAGTAAGTTTCTGGTTGTATCTCATAAGCCCGTAGCACAGCCTTCTTTAGCTCATCATAAACTACACAGGACTCTAAAGGTAGTGCATCATACGCTTTTAGCCCCTTTCCTAGGAGTCTTGATGAAACTAATGCTGCCCACTTTTTCTGAGGCCACTGGTGTTCCTGACACCTCTTCTCAAATCGCATAAAAAACTCAGTCACACATGATTCATCGAACACAGGAACTAGTTTAAGCAGGTGCGACAATGATTGGTCCCGATGTCTGTTACCTCCCCCTATATTTCGCCCTGTTACCTCCACTCGAAATCTCTCCAGCTCCCTGTCAGCCCGATACCTAGTAGACTCTGCCTGCAGTTCAGCCTCTCGTATAGCTGTTCTCTCTGCAGCCTCAGCCTGAGCTCTAGCAGCCTCAACCTGAGCTCTAGCAGCAACCTCAGCCTGCACACTAACCTGTCTTTCGGCGGCCTCAACCTGAGCTCTAGCAACCTCAACCTTGGCCATCTCAAGCCGAAACAACAAATCTGGAGTCAACCCTTGAGGAGGGGAAGGTGCATTTAATGGAGAGGGTCCCTGTGATTGAATTCCACGTTGCCATTGACCATCAACTTGGGGGTATGTACTAAATTCAGGCACCCTGACGTTTGATATGGGGGTAGAGTGGAGGGGGGGCTGGGGACCGGGGCCCCCAGTCGCCTCTCCACCCAGGTCTCTCCCTTCTAAACCCAATATCAAAGTCCTCAGCTGATCTTTCCTAATGCCACTTAAACCCTGGTGACCCTGAAGACCTGCCACACACTTTAAGCCATACTTATTCAGCTTCAACACCCTGGCAGCGGTAAGGGGCACCTCTAAAAATCTTCTAGCACTCTCCTCGCTATCGACTAGCCACTCCACAGGTCTTTCTCCCTCCGAGCCCGTATCGTGACCTGACCCATCACTGTGTTCTGATGTATTAGACATGTTTGTATACCGCAGTAATTATCACGGTTATAGAATGTGCCTTATCTCCTATGCAAGTATGTATATACTAATGTTATTTAAAGTCTTTAATGTGTTATATTGGTTGCTCCAAAAAAAAAAAAAATATCCACTGTATTCCTCTAATAGGAATCTCAAAATTCCTCTAATCATAACATCAACAATGACCACTATATTCCTCTGTTCAGTAAATCCTGGCAAGGTCACCATTTGTTATATATATTTCTATTGGACTAGGTATGCGGCAACAAGCAACAACGGAAAACGCTAGATCAACCCTTATCTATAAACCCAGGCAACAAACCACCCTAAACCGTCAAGAGTCCTGCCTGGACAACAAGGTATCCTATGACTCGGTTACAGGGCGCACATACTATAGACTGCTGATAGTCAAGCAGGCTATATAAAAGATCACACAATTAACCCCTTCAGACTCATATGACACAGAGGTTGCCAGATTAGCAATAAGAAATAGAGTTCTCTCACTCTTATAATTACCTCTCCAAAATTAGTTTTCTGCCCACAGCTAACTCAAAGACAACTGCAGAGGTTGAAGTAACTAAACTAAAGGTTTCTAAATACCCCTGATGGTAGCAAAGGGCTTTAAAGTATCCCTAATCGGCTCAAAATCGCGTCATATGTCAGAGAGGGTTAAGTTGACTTAAAGCTTCAAGGAAAAGATAGATAACGGAATTAAATTGCAGAAACAATTAAATAACAAACTAGAAGAAAGTACATTTAACGTTATGTTAATTAATACAACTAATCACCCCTGCGTGAAAGAAGGTGAAAGCAAACAGTCCTCAAAACATCGTACAGGTAGACAAGATGCGGGTTTCTAAACTGCATGTGGCTACTGTAGGATCTGATGCTTAGCAAAGAAAGTACGTTACAGATTTAGAGAACTCTTAACTCATAAGCAGGAATAAATACTAGTGATAGGCCATACAGTGTATAATGGCATAGGTATAATTAAATAAAGGCAGCAACTCGCAACATAACCACATACAGGTGTGCTTCTCACTCTTAGTCAGGCAAGCCTGCTCGGACAGAGTCTCTAAGCCACACCCTAACTCACAATGCTCACAAAAACGGTAAACTGTGGCACAATAACAAGCATACAGAGATGATAAACCCCTAGCTGTTAATCTGCCAGGTGGCAGAGGTCTAGCCGGAAGGATATAGGCTTCGGATACCCGGGCTGAGCCACCTGCTCTAGCCTAGGGATGTTCCCAAGTCTGTGCGCCAAATTACTCTAATTGAAAGGGTGCTCTCTTGAGAGACTCAGATCCCAAGTATCTGACTCTCTCCTGGCGACCCTAAAACAAAAGCAAGACGTGCTAGCGCAGTGCTGAGTGGACTAGGCAAGGGCCCTCACACAACACAACAGGGACAACACACACAGGGACACAGACAAGAAAATGCCCCCAGACTCCCACGGGTATCCTAGTAAAGTCGTGCGGGTCCACAGGACTCGCACCAGCAGACTTTACTTAAAGGATCGCAAAAAGCCCCCCCTCCGGTCTAGCCCCTGCTAACCTGACACAAGAACACACTAGCAAGCATGAAACCACCAAATATGAGACAACAAAAAAGCTTCCTAGGTCTCATTAACAATTAAATCTCTGCATAAGGCCCAAAATCCTATCTAGTTATCTGAGAGCTCGTCGTTAATACAATAATAGATATAAGGTCTATCAAGGGGCTGGGATAATTAAATAGATTGGTGAAGTAGTGGAAGGAAGGTATACAAAGTAAGAGGGAAAGTTTCTAAGTGGGGTTGAGAGGGATAGATATCAAGGGGGTCCGAAGGGTACGACAGTGAGGTGAGCTCTGAGTCTTGAATCTGTCTGGACCCCGCACTAGGCATGCAGAATACATCCCAGGCTTGGCAACACTCAACACAGTTGCCGGGTCAAAATAGTCTACCCCGTGCGTGAGTCGAAACTAAGCCTAACGTTGCAATCAAATGCATATGGCAACATCAGGCTCGTCCCAAGCTGGACTCTCCGCGCGAAGCAACGTCCCCCAGCCGGTCTCTCTCTCTCCCGCTCGTCTCCTCCCACTCTCACTAGACTTACATCTTATATATTATAATGAAACAATCAACTATCGAGAATAAAATATACTAAGATGCGTTGGTTAAGAATAAGGGCAGCTACAAGCTGTGAAACAACATAAGAATATCCCAGACATTAGTTACATTGTCGTAGGATATATACTAAGGAAAAGCCGGCCGGCCGGCTGCCACCAGCCGGTTTCTAAACGGCTGGGCAGCCGACGCGCGCGCATGCCCGCACGTGGCTACTATGCAGAAGCGTCACACTATGTTTATCCATGTCACTTTACATTTGCGGTGGAAAACGCAATATACCGTCTTTTGTGTTAGAAGACCATATTTAGGCTAGGGAGACGGTACACAGGAGTCATTGAGTGACGTCACAGAGGCCCAAACAAGTGGCTGTCGTGGTTCCAATACTACCGCCATGCGCCTACCTCCTTATGTTACTATACCGTGAGAGTGCTGGTCTGGCCGCCGTGGAGGGTAGTAGCCAATACTGCACGGCTGGTTACCTCCTCGAGCAGGGGTCCTAGGGTTAGGCCTGTTTACGTAATTCGAACAGGGGTCCTAGGTTCAGGCCTGTTTACGTCACTCAAGCAGAGGTCCTCGGTTCGGGGCGCCAGGTAACAGACGGGTAGCCCTTCTGGAATCCGGTAGGGACTCTCGAGGCACTCTCGAGGGGCAAGGGGGGGAGGAAGCTGGGGCAGACCGAAACACTTGCCAAAAAGCCTGGACCTGAAGGGGTAAGACTAGTCAGGAGGTGATGGTTTGCATACTTTCCTCAGGTTTTCCTGAGGTCCTATGCTAAATTATTCTTGATTCAGGTGTCAATGAACTCGGGGTAATAGGGGTATTGAGAAAAGAGGAAAAGTGGTTGTTGTGAGGTCCACATACCATCTAGCCTTGGAACTCAGGTATTATAACATGGGCCTGGTTCCAAGGTATTATTACAATATTTATTGGGGAAACTAGAAGGTCCAGGTTTGCTGTGAAAAATGGAAAACACTTAAGGCTTATAATGCAACAACTGTCTTGCAGGTCTTCTAATTATCGTAGTACATATATATAGATGATTGTGCCTGTATCCTCGTATGCAGAGGTTTGTAAGGCACTGTTCAGGTCCATTTGCCCCTGTAATATTCTGGGCGCTGGTGAGTAGATTGCATAAACATATTCTCTGAGTAATCTAACTCTTGGTGGAGGTGATGGAGAAATGTCCTTTTCGATAGTAAGGACCAGGGGGATGTCCTGAGGATCCAGGGGGAGGGTCCTGAAGGATTTAGTGGAAGGGTCCTTAATGACCAGGGGGAGGTCTTCCGTTTTCTTTGAAGGAGGTGGGTGATAGAAAACTTCTTACTGGTGTGGTTAACTGGTGTAAAGATGTGGCCTGTGTGGTTATGCTGGCCATTCGATGTACCGTTGGTTTTGGGCCCGTCATCTCAGTTGTAGTGATACTGGTTGTGGTTGTAGCGATGATAGTGGTAACAAAGTTAATGATCCTGGTTACAATTGCCACCAGCTGGGAGGATCGGATGGCCATGCTGGAGTGATAGGACAGTTAACAGAGAAAATGTTGTGATCGGAGAAACCCAACAGAGAGAAGATTTTTACAGCATAAGTAGAAGGATTAGATATTAGAAATAAGTGAGGCACGTTGGACTGATCACCATGGTGGTCACGAATACGAGTAAGGTGCTGCACTAACTACTTAAGGGTATTTAGGATACCGTATACATAATGAAGGCTTGTTCACCAGGATGGTCAGTGAAATGAGAGGAGAGCCATTGTCAGTGGTGAACATTGAAATCTCCTTAAGATGGAGATTTCTGCTAAAGGAGAGATGAATAGAATGTGTTCCACTTTAGATGTTAGATAGTAAAAGAGTTTTGGATAGTTAGTAGTAATAGGGGAGAGATAAACAACACATAAATATGTAGCTTGAGAGTGACAAGAAATATCACAAACATTATAATGCTTGTGGCATTTCTTATGTTCTATATATATATATATATATATATATATATATATATATATATATATATATATATATATATATATATATATATATATATACAGTATATCTGTGTGATTCTATGTCATCAATATATAAAACGTATTTCAGTTTGCCTATAGTCTTTCTTCATATCTTCATACTATGTCAGTTTTCTTGGGCTTTATGAAATTATTTTAATTCACTATAATACTAGTGTTTCTTTACAAGTGTGTGTAGGCCCTATCTGTTAGTTTTAGATTTGCCAGATGATGGAGTAATTTTTTTTTTTTTTTTTAAACGTTGCAATAAGTACAGACAAAATGAAAAAAAAATCTATCATGCCCTGGTGTTTGTCTTCATTAAATAGATATGCACAATGACACTGTGTTGGATTCACGATGTAAGATCCCGGGTTCGATTCCTTGTTAGGGCAGGACGGACCCTATGCCTCTTTATATCCTATGTGTAAAATAGGAACCTGCATTCAGTAGTCCTTTTTGACGTACCCTTCTGGGAAATATAGTTGGCAACCTGAAAGTGTACCTTTATGCCTGGCTGAAGAACTAAACCAATGTTCCCACAAAAGGACAATGTCATCGATATGAGGTTAGTGAAAGCCTCCCAACTTTAACTTTACTGTACACACGCGCATTTAGATACTGTACACAGGCTGGCAAGCACGCCACAGACACACACACTCTTTCCGCCATCCCCTGCAATATCATAAAAAGTTAACATTATTAATTGTAAAGGCGTGGTTCAATCTGCGTCCAATCTGTTTTATCGACCGACTTTATGGCTTGGATATTGACTCTGTTCGTGAGGACAAGGTGAGGCCAATCAGCGTTAAGCTCTAATTGGTATTGAGGCTCCCAGGTAACGAGGTAGTACAAGTGCATCATAACAGAAACGTTAATCAAGTTCTCGCTTCCCACGTAATTTGTCAATATCCTGAAAACAAAATAGAGATGAACTGGAAATAATATATGGAACCGACAATAATTTTAACAGGTTAAATTATAACCACATCTCGGAAAACTTTATATATATATATATATATATATATATATATATATATATATATATATATATATATATATATATATATATATATATATATATATATATATATACTGTACATATATATAAACAGTATATAATTTATACTGTTTATATATACTGTATATATTTATTTTCTTTTTTTCTATGTGAGTGGGGGAGACAAAAGTCAGAACTGCTGTAGTGAGTGCCTTCCCCATAGTTGAAAGTTTGACAGGGTCAACATCAAGGGATGTTCGAGCCAAAATGACTGGACACACGGAGTTAGAAGCAATTTAAGTCATAGGAGGAGGGAAAGACTGATTCTGGGAGAAAGTTCCAGAGCTCAGCTGTTGAACAGAAGAAAATCTGAGAGTAACGTTTCACTCTTGGGTTGGAGAGTTGCACATAGTAGGGGTGGGATTGTGTTGCAAGATGGGTTCCGCGTACGCTACGTAGAGGAGGTGGTATACACTGGGAGAGCTCTGAGGAGGACTGATTATTGTAGTAGCGAGAGAGATGCAACATTACGCCGAAAAGAGAGTTTGCAGAGAGTTGGTGAGTGGGCGGGAATTAATGATACAAAAGGCCTCCCTTTCTACTTTGGATATATATATATATATATATTATATATATATATACAGTATTTGTGTGTGAGTGTGTGTGTGTGTGTGCATAATAGCCGGTTTAGGCATTCATCTTAATAACCTTGATCTAAACAAATACTATTTTTGTTTTGTATCATTTTCCCCACAGTTAAACAGGTAATATTAAAACAGTGTTCAAAATACTTCAAGGAGGTATTAACACAAGCAAACGCATATATAATGAATGTAACATTGATCAACTGTGTCCCTAAAGTTTAATTCACACTGATGTTATGTCTATAACTGCGGTAGGGCATACATGTTCTTGACATGTTGGCCTTAAGGGGAAGTATTTGGTTTTCTTTCTGAACCCCCTTCTCCTTCATTAGTTTTCAAATGTTAATACTTTCGCCCATTTCTTTGTCAATATTAAGACCTTTCGTGCACTTTAGGTGTCGATATTTTCCTGGCGAGCGATAGCCAGCCGGTATTTTAAGAGGAACCGGCTTTCGGCCGGCACATTTTCTATAAACAATGTACAAATTGATCTAGAAGTCTTTGGGATGGAGTTTAATACAGCTTGATAGAGGTCTAGGGAGTAAATTAAAATAAATATATATACCGGTAATAATAAGACATAGGCCTACAGTATATATACTGGTACTGTATATATATAGACAGAATGACGTCCACGTAAATCGGCGCCTAAACTGTAGGTAGATGAATTTAGGTGAAGCCATGTTTATAAAAAGCTTAATCCAGACGCTGCCAGAGCTGAAATCCAGAAAAGTAGGCCAGGAAAAGTGATGGCTGGACTTTGTAAGCACGAGCCTTCCCACTACATTACTCTTGACCGTTCATCATCCCCGACATACCCTCCACCATTACCCTCACGGATCTTCACTATAGTCGGTTTATTTCCAACTGACGATAAATTTAGTCCCTTGGCAACTGATTTCTCGAGAATGAATGGATAATATGAAACCAAACTGTCTCTACGTCATATTACTACAGAGTTTTCATAATTTAGAACATATTTCGCTACAAAATCTCCATAATAGCTAAGTAACCAAGATATAGACATGCCAATGTAACGTCAGCTGGAACAAAACTAACTATAGTCCTGCCTGTACCCACCATCTTCTTTTCACTGTACACCATGGATATTATTATTATTTTTTTAACTTCACCACACCACCATGCACCTCCAATGAAATTAATGAAAGCATATATGTGATCCACTGGGTTTCGAACTTGGGTTATCACACACAGATTATTAGACACCTTAACCATTACACCACCAAGACGGTAAAAAAGAGACGTATTAGGATTGTGTACACTATGGAATGGACTGCTGGAAGGTATAAGGTATTGTATAGTAATATAATGGTCCCCATGATTAGTTGCTGAAGCACATTCATCAGGAAATATAACTCGTTTAGAGCTGGCATTAAACAAGGGACATTTAACTATCATACATAGCTGATGTGTAGATATTTAAAAGGTCAACTAATTAAACTAATATTAAATGTTTCTACTAAGTTAATTTAAGCCCTCAGACAACCAGACCCGGATTATAGCATTACTTCAAAAATCTTCAGAGTTTTCTACTCACCAAATAATAACATCAAAGCTATGGCATTATTACTTCGCATTGTTCGGCAGCACTGCACACGAAATTTGGTGAGCAAAAGGTTAGCAGACGTGTTTGCGAGTCCATAATCATTATGGTGATATTTTATACGATAGTTTGTTGACGTAAGGAACTAATAATTATTGCACAGTTGTCCTGAATATTTGTTTTCATCTTTTGAAAGCAAACTTTATGTAATTATTAAATGTATAATACATGTGAGATTAGCTTGATGACTAGCTAGCGGTGATCGTAACATAATAACACGACCAATAACATAAACTCATATCTCAGAAAATTTATACAGACGATAATCGAAAAGTTCTAACTTTTGTAGAGCTGATGGTTGTCAAATCGGTTGTCGAGACCAAGGAGTAGGCGTTACAGTTTTATGTATAACTAAGCCTGTTGTCACAGTCAACTGTCATAGTGCATGATGCGTGTATGACAACCAATGCTGGTGTAGTATGCATTATGGTGAACATATCATATTATTGATTTCCAAGAGATTAATCACTAATAATAATGCGGTAAAGGTATGTGATAAAACCACTGCAGTTTGGACACCAATATTTGAATGTGTGTGTGTGCGTGTGTGTGTGTGTTCGGAATAATATCATGTAAGCTATTTACTTTCTATAGGTAATATTCCATTAGGTAAAGACTGTGTTTGTTATGTTATTTCAAACTATATCGATCACTCTTATCTTAATTAATACTGTTTAAGTTTATTCACTTTAAAGTAACCGAGAACAGCCATCCGTGGATCCTTCAACGAATTAGACCTAACTTGTTCACCATTATGACACATTATAATAGACGCTTCATAGTTATTATTCTCACCACAAACAATACCGGTAGGCTATTATTTGGCCTAACTTACTGCAGTGCGGTTACTGCCAACGCCTTATATGCCTCGATTCGGTAGCATCAAATTCTGACGTACTTTAACCTGCATTTGCTTGCTGAATAAGAACTGCCACATACAGTAAGTGTAACATTTCTGACAAATTGTTATGTTCATCCTATACATGCTAAACATTACTTTCCTCGAAATAATATTCTTAATCGATAATAGTCCGAACATATTATGTGCTAAATTGACTTATTTGTTCTTATATTACCCAACACATTGCATACTTTTCTAAACTATCGAATAAGTGGATACACACTAAGAGAGAGACGTGTGTTAAGTTGTAGTTAAATACGGACAGGTGTGTTTGTCATTCTTTATTTATTTGAACATATTTTGCATGGCTTCATCCTCCTAACATTGTTCTCTACATTCGGTTAATATTAGTTCACCTTGTAAAATATTTCGCTTGAACCCACGTTTGTGTACATTTTAGCTTATCAAACAGCAACATTTTAGACGGAAACACTAACAGACAGTTCTCCACACGCCATGCATCTGTTCACCACAAATTAATACTAACCCGGGTTTAAGCCGACGAATGAGACTACCAACATGCAGTAGGTAAACAGAGGTAACCTGGACAATATGCCGTAACCTACAGTATGTTTACCAAGGGTCTAATAGAAAGGATGTCTACTGTGTACCAGTTTGGGTTCTCCTACCACAGAGATGATACACAGACAAACGCCGGGTAACCTAACGTACACGTACCTGCACAAGTGTGGTCATCAATGGCAGGTATGTAACCTATATATTGTATTCAGTAGAGTAGTACAAATGTGAGATTTCATATTAAGTCAGCCTTTAAATTAATAGAATATGCATAAGTACCGCCCACCCACCCTGGTCTAACCTTTCCCACCACCTATCCTCTGATCCTATGACTGGTTTAGCAAAATCTGGGGTAAAGTTTGGGAATATTTGGAAGCCCTGCTGGCAACCCTGCTAGCCCAGGCGACAGTCAGACCTTGCCAGTGTTGGTGTGACCGTTGTGAGGTGAGGTGTGCCGCCGCACGCGTTATTGATCTATACCTGCCCTCCACAAATACAGTGCTGATAGTGTTTAGAAACAAGTGGTAGGCCTAATATTTTTCTAAAGTGCAGAAGGACGTTGGACCATAAAATAAACTCTCACCTTTTGTAATATCAATTAAAAATACAGAATGGACTGTAAAGCATTTCAAATGCTATATTTTTCGTAATGTGTTACTTTTGTATTTATACAGAAACTTATATTGCACAATTACATTAATACACATCTGATTCAGAGTGTCAGGTTATAAATGCCGGATGTATTGTAATGCGAATAAGCCTTTAGCCAGGATTGTGTGTATATGCTCTGTCATGTGAAATGTACAAAGTGGTAATATGGAAGTGCTTTTAGTGGAACGTTCAGTTTTCCATAATATTATAATTCCTTTGAAACGAAACAAAATAATACAATACAAGTGATTATGAATGAATTTCCATATATTTGTTTTAGCAATTATGCAAAGCAAGATAATGTGATGAAGACATTTATTCCAAGAAGTTATTAAAGGGAATCACAAGCCAGGAAATATAAACTAATGGACGTTGTGAAAGGAAAGATCGATTTAAACAATTATTTTCACTTTTTGAAAAAAAACAGCTTAAGTTGAAAAATGTTGTGTACATGAAATAAATAGTGGCAATATATTGATATTATTAATTATATGTGAAAGTCTATTTCATAATTATGTGTTTAGTTTAGTACACTTGGTTCAATATATGGTCCTAGTACAAGCGAGTGCACAAATATGTGCTGCGCTATTAGTACATATTAGTCATTGTACATAGATTGAACATGCAAAGCAAAACACTACCGGTACCTGCAGGCATTGGTTTATAGGGAGAGTTTACAAGTATTACATAGACATGTCTAAATCATTCAATGAAAACTATTCCGCTTATCACTGCACATATTTGCAATATCTCAATGAATCAATGGCTACTGAAAGTGTTTGCCTTAATGTTGAAGTATAACCGATGTAAATATCCCTTCAACAACAGCTACAAAAGCGGCGTTCGTTTGCCAAACTTGTTAATATTCCTGAGCTTACTGAAAATATTTTAGTTGTTCCTGGTCCAAGTGCTAGTAAAGAATTTAATAACTGTAAATGTTACAGTAATTGTCCTTAAAGTATATTAAGAATACTGTTGTAGGGTGGCCCTTCTTGCAGTGAAATAATAAAAAGTTTAGTAAAGTGATATGCAAGAATATTGTTTAATAAGTTTGAAAATAATGTATTGACTAATGTGAGTTTGCCTATGAGTAAAATTGATTGTGCCCTTGAAAATACGTCATGTCAGTTGAATAACAGTAAAATCTGGTTTATGAAAAATATATGTGGACTAAAGTAAATTATTATGTGTGTGATAGTCATATATGAACAAGGTGAGTTCCCTGTGAAAATAATTGGTATATGGACAATTTGGGTACGGTAGTTAGTACACAATGGAAACAATATTATAAGAACATATATATTATTTGCCAGTAATTACGAGAACAAAAATATATCATATACTAATTAACAACAGATGAGGTAATGTCTTCATAGTATTAAGAGGCAAAACATAGCTTTATACGTTATTACTACATTGTATACCTACAATTGTGTTTATCAAATAAAAATAAAGAACAAGATAGGGACATCAAATTTTTGCAAATGAGCAAAAGTGTGAGACACATCATATTTACTTATCTTAGAACTCCACCATCATTATGCTAAAACTAAGAATCCTAAATTCAATCCTATGTGCTACGGCCCTTTTCGTATTCCTGATTTTGTTTGTGGCACAAGTCATGGGTCAGACCACCATGAGTGAGCTCACAACCACCCACTACCATAAACACAGGCATGGTGAAAATCTCCTAGAACAGCCAATGCAATTCAAATCAGATATACGCACTATCCAGAGGCGAAGTGTGAGGAACGATCTGAAGAAATGGCATGGCAGTGGCACTTCCTCTAAGTTGCAGCAAAAGGATGCGAGAACCAGTTACACATCCAACATCGGATGGGAAAAACAACACACAAAGGTTCAAGATTATTCAACGGAAAGACAGAAAGCAACTGAGGATAACAAACCCAAGAGTACTAAGTGGTCTGGCAGCAACCACCTAGCTCTACGGGATGGTGCTTATGACGGCTTGGTGGTGGACGTCAGCGATAAAGTCTCCCAGGACGATTGTCACACAGTCATCAGAGGATTACAGGTCTGTACAAAACTAACAATAAAAACACTGTGTGAACATGTATTTATATATATGACTAGTCCAGGAGTTAGATACTGTAACATCACAAATTGGTACAATACCATACGAAGGTGTAAATTTTTTGCGTTAATTCTGATTAACGGCTATCAAATAAGATATATTCTCATTTACAAAAAGTGTATAGGAAATGTCGTCTTTACACCCTAACTAACCGCATCTTCAAGATTATGATACAAATTATTATCCCTTTTTATGGCACTGATGTGTACTCGGACCAATACAACAAATGCCTGGCTATAAACTATATATTTCATCAGTTAAGAATTATTCCAAGAATTTATACAACCAAATACATCATAATACAATCCATCATCACATGGTCTCTTTGCTACTTCGTCAGTTCAACTTGTTTCCACTTACTTCCTATGATTATATTATCATAGTCCTTAATGTTATGGTCATTATTGCGGAGTATTGATTTACATATTTGACTTAATTTGTATTTTAAGAAACTTTTGTTTCTTTACAGTGAAGGTGTTGAGAGAGTATTTTTGAATATGATTGTTGGGTTTAGTGTTTATCATAGAGCAAGCAAGTGTACTTGACTAGTCTTTAAATCATTCTATCTATCTATTGCCGGACGCTGTGATCCCCGAAGGGGTGGCCATGAATGAATAGCCTCCATGCATCTCTGTCCCCAGTCAGTTGATGCCTCTCCTCCCATCTAGCAAGGCTTTCCACATATACTTGTTAACTCTATCCTTCCACTTTTCTCGGTTTACCTCTCCCTCTTTGTCCTCCCACTTTACTCTCGTACACTCTCTTAGTAATTATCTCGCTTCCCATACGTTCCACTTGACCAAACCATCTCAAGGTGTTTCACACTTTCCAGCACATCTACATCCACACCACACCACTCTCGTGCTTCCTCATTTATCTGTTCTATACCTCCATGTAACACTGCACGTATTTCTCAAATAGGCTAACTCATTTCCACCCCTCTCACTCTTGGTTTGTGTGTCTCCAACAGCGTCCATGCTTCACTCCCGTACATCAATGTCAGGATTACCACACTGTCAGGCAAGGACTTCTTTACTTCCATGGTGAAAACCCTATTTCTTGTTACTGCTTTCAACGTTCTTATGACCCTCTTCCCCTGTTGTACCCTCTCTCGCAATTCTTCTTTCATATCACATTTTGACTCAACACACTGCCCAAGTACTTAAATGAGCTGACATTCTCCATAGCCTAGCCATTCAACCTCACCTCAGACTCTGTTATTGCACCCCTTTCAAAGGTCATAACCTTACTCTTCCCCGCACTTACCTTCAGATTCCGTTTTTCACACACTGTTCCAAACTTATATACCAGACCCTGTAACTCCCATTCACTATTGCTCATCAGAACTGTATCAACAGCATACAGTTGTACAGGCAACTTCCACTTATTTCCTTCCCTTATCAGTGGTAGACCAACATCCACTGCTCTTTTTGTATTTCTGTTATGACTCCATCGATATATATATATTGAACAACCATGGGGACATCACACACCCTTGCTTTAACCCAACATTCAGTTCAAAGAACTCGCTCTGTTCATTCTCCACACGTACTGATGCCATTGCACCTTCATACATGCTCTTCACTGCTATTACAAAATAAGTGTTTTTGAAAGTTTCTATAGCTTAAGTTGCACAAAATGTTTTGGTAAGTGATCAGGAAACATATCAATTACATTTTATATTGATACGTTGTACTTGCTATTAATACAGTCATACTTAAAATAATGTCCCATTCTCACTATATCATCTTAATTTACCATTCGTGAAAGGAGAGAAACATTATTTTTCATCACAACTGAGGAAAACTTGATTACAAATGTCCACTTCTTTGTGTTCAGGACTTGTATTAAGTTATTACATAAACAATGCAGAAAGTTGAAATTATGCAAGTAGGACAGAACTTTTGACCGACTCTGTGCCTTTTGTCATTATGTTACACAAGCCTACCAATAAACTGCATTTTTGCCCCGTTGTGGAATATATTAACCAAAGTTAAGCAAAACTTCCCGGGAGGCTGGAGTTTATGAAGCTTTACTAATTAACCCACTGAGCCCCAGCTAGTTATAAATAAATGTACCACCAGGGAACAGCAGGTTTTAAATTTTTGTTTTTCCAGAAACAATAGCGAATGGGTTAGGAATGAAGGAAAAACCACAAAAAAAACGATCAAAAAGGTAAAAAAGGGGTCCTACGGAGCCCCCAAAAGTCGATTTTACAAGAGTAAAAAATTGAAGGCAATAACCCCCCAAAACAATGTTATTGCACGCTCACGCATACGCGGTTGGACTTTGAGAGTTTTCAACCATTGGCATGGTTGCGTGGGATACTTTCACAGTTCCCATACAAATCTGAGCCCTCTAGGTGCCATAGGACCAGAGTAATTAACACTGACGCAACGTATGTGACGCTGGGGTTTAGCGTTAAATACATTGCCGACGCACTGTTTGCGTGGCTGGGGCTCGGTGGGTTAATTGATGGCCACCGTGCCTAGGAGGGTCAGTGCCCTAATTACTCAGCTCAGGTAATGATCTTGGGAGAGTGATATGCTTACTCTATTTTATTGAAGCTTTAACTATGGTGAGGTGCCCTGACGGGAAATACAATTATATGTTGATGGTCAGGTGTTGTATTCGGAGAGCATGTGAGGAGAGGGTTTGCACTGTATTGTAACACAAATGCTACACATATACATTTGTCGTCCATATATCTATTTCACTTGCAATATGACTGAAATTACTAAAGCACACTTTTAGTGTACCACTTTCGTTACAATCATTCCTTTACCGTTTCATTAGTGCAGTGTAGGATAAGATAGGGCTGGTAAAATTAGTAGTAACTAGTTGCTCCACCTTTATACTTCATAAACCAATTAATGCAGGAGGAAAACATATGTGCAAGCACAATCTAAACACTCTCGGGTATCCTTCAAACATCATCATATAGTGCTGTATGAGATGTAATTTGGGTACAATTCTCTCAACTCCTTTGCGATAATGATTGCCTCTATTCCTAACATCCAGCCCAGGTTAGGTCATTGGGTCACATTGGAAGAAATGTAATACATAAATATACTCTGACAAGCACTGTATGTCCATTAACAAAACTTTAGTACGTACCATCTACCGGAAACAAAATATGGACAACAATGCTGGGAAAGAACCAGCAACCACGCAGGGTGTATGTTTTGTCATTAAAGTGTACCATTGCATGATATGTATCTGAAATTATATTTTGCATTCAAAACCTACTACTCAACAATATATGTTAGCATTTCTTCTGCCGCCCATGTTCCCTTTAACTAACAATGCTTCCCATAATAACTAATAATGCCCTGCCTATGTTATATTAAAAAAATCAGTGCTGCCAGAGCTTTCTCAGTGTATACCTCCTCCTTTACGGAGATTAAATGGCACCTGCCTCTTTAACACATTCCCACTCCTACTGGGTCTAACTCTCTAAATCAGGAGTGAACCAATTTCCCCAGTCTTTCTTCCACTCAACAAGTAAACTTTGATGTTATCACCCTCAATCTATCCTTGCCACATCTTAGGAATTATTTGACTTCAAGCTCGACATGTCCGGACTCTAACGAACCAGTTTCCGGGGAGAGGGAGGGGGGTCACTTGTAGCAGACAGCTTTGCCTTATGCTCCCTTCGTACACATAGAAAAGCAACACAATACAATAGACCGTTTCTATAATGGATGAATAATAGGTGGTGATAGAAATGGTATAAATGTGAGGTATTGCCATATTCAAGAACATTCGTCGGTTGCCATGATGACTATGGGTGCAAATTACTAGAGCTTACTAATGGCATTCATAGCAAGTGTAATAAATGCGCATTGCATTATTGGACAAATATTTCAATATAATGTAAAGTTGATCAAGCACACCTTTCTGTGCTCTAACCATTAAAGCCAATTCGTAATGACTCATTTTTACATCCAACAATATTTGTGTTTAATATACAGTAATCATACATTAGAGTAGAGTTTTGCTGGTCATTGTAACAAGAAATTAATATTATCATACTGAGCTCGGAAACTGTATTTTAAATGGAGTGTGGTAATTTATGAGCAGACTATGTTGATATAGTGTTGAAGAGGGCTACTGTTTCCATATTTAGCAATCATTTGACAGGGTACGAGATGTTTCGTCCTGTACAAATTAAGAGAATGGAGGCAAGGTTATATTTGGTTGGGGTGACTAGTAGAAATGCTAAGAGGAAGATGTAGGCACCGGACAAACAAGGCAGTACTCTGGGAGTGCTAGGTGGTTGATAAGGACAGCTGGGACTTTCTGTGCCTTACCAATATTGAGGGCAACCCCAGCTTGCCCTTCAAAACACCTTCTCCTCCTATCCATACATTATACTAAAAACACCTTACACATTGCACTACCTTTGCACAAAATAATATTGTCCCATGGTCCGAACTACTTAAAGTGCCCTGGACCTCTACCTTCTAATTTATCTATAAATTTCTCTAACTTTCGCAGCATTTCCTCTAACTTCCTCTCTGTGGAACACCATCTCTCTTCTACCAAACATGTCCCTACTTGTCCAAACCAAAACTCAGTTGTCTTAGAAACAGACAGCAAACCCTTCTCTATATCCTCCTACTAGCTTTATCCTCAATCCTTAGCCAAAGTTGGATATTGCGTGTGCAAATGCAACAGTCTTACTTGCTCTCGTGTTCCCAGCTTTGATTCTTCTGAATGTTTAACTATCTGGCTTAAGCTATCTTGTCACTCCCTCACTAAATATATCTATGCTATATATACTCCCCTAATTCTACTGACTATCCAACATTCTTTGACTACCGGGTATCTTACCAACGGCAGGATTTACGGCAGGGCACAAGGGCCCAGTGCTCAGGGCCCCACGCCTTTAGGGGCCCCGCGGTCTTCTAATAATTACCATAAACATGTAGGCTTATGCATTATCATCTTATTAAGTTTGTCTTGTCTCTAACTCCTTCACTGGTTGAATTAGTACACAAGATATTGGGTCGGAATCAGAACAAATATATAGATATTCGAGCATTTCTATTTAGTAAGGGTAGACCAATATATATATATATATATATACACAGTATATCTCTATATATATAATCTATTATTGCTAGTCAAGAACTAAGTTATTTAACATAGGCCTAACCATTTTGTTGTTATTTCTTAAGTTTGGCAAGACAAAGTTATATTGTGTGAATGGGAGGGTAATGTTTCAAGTCTTGCTGCTAGTGTAATTATGCAGTTTGTATTGTTTATGTACCGGGCATGTGTGTGTAAGTCATATATATCTATCTATCTATCTATTGCCTGACGCCGTTATCCCCGAAGGTGTGGCCACGAACAAACCGCCTCCATGCACCTCTGTCCCCAGTCATTCGATGCCCCTCCTCCCAACGAGCACCGCCTTCATTCATATACTTCCTCACTCCATCCTTCCACCTCTCCTTTGGTCAACCTCTCCCTCTCTGTCCTTCCACCTCGCTCTCGTACACCCTCTTAGTCAATCTCTCGCTT
This sequence comes from Paralithodes platypus, assembly GCA_032716605.1. Classification (NCBI taxonomy): domain Eukaryota; kingdom Metazoa; phylum Arthropoda; class Malacostraca; order Decapoda; family Lithodidae; genus Paralithodes; species Paralithodes platypus. Next base: position 20,499,580 of record CM064512.1, read on the forward strand.
TCCATATGTTCCATATGGCCGAACTATCACAAGTTGTTCCTTTTCACAATTTCAAGCCCATCTACCTCCACACCACACCTCCTTCTTACTTCCTCATTCGTCTGTCTATCCCTCCATGTAACTCTGCACGCAGTTCTCAAGTAACTCATTTCCACCGCTCTCACTCCCGGTCTGAGTCTCTTCCCAAACGTCCATGCTTCGCTTCCATAAGTTAGTGTCGGGATTACCACACTGTCATACAAGGACTTCTTCACTTTCATACTGACCACCCTATTTCTTGTTACTGCTTTCAACGTTCCTACAACCCTCTTCCCCTGTTGCATCCTCTCCTGCACTTCTTCATCCATAGTCCCATCTTTACTCAACAAACTGCCCAGATACTTAAATGAGCTGACGATCTCCATAGCCCGACCGTTCAACTTCACCTCACACTCCGTGACTTCACCCCTTTCGAAGACCATAACCTTGCTCTTCCCCGCATTTACCTTCAAACTCCGTTTTTCGTTTTTCGCACACTGTTCCAAACTCATTTACCAGACCCTGCAACTCCCATTCATTATCGCTCATCAGAACTGTATCATCCGCAAACAGCAGTATAGGCAGCTTCCACTCATTTCCCTCCCTTTTCAGCACTACACCAACATCCACTGCTCTTCCTAGTATTTCTGTCATGACTCCATCCATATATACAGTAAACAACTAAGGGGACATCACACACCCTTGTCATCTATATTCTATACACATATTTTAAAGGGAGGACTAAAACTAATGTGTGTAGATTTGATATAGCTTAGAAAGGATCTGAGTTTGATAAAATAGCATTACTACATGCTCGTCCTAAGCTAATGATTATAGAAATCTAAGGTGACTGCTAGGTGAAGGAACAGTAACATCAAATATTTTTGTAAATGTATATTGTAAATGACTGATGATTTTTGTCACAGGCTAGGCAAATCGAGTACGGTAGTTATGTTACGTGACAAATAGAGGCAATCACTAAAGGCTAATAATAAAAAAAAGCTTATATAAATGTTAGTGATTATTAAATACTAACACTCTCAGTAATGCGCTTGGCACTCTCTGAGGGTCCCCAACCACGGAAGCTAAAATAATTCAATGGAAAATCAATGAAAGTTCTGCCGTTGAGCCTCCCAATTGGCAACGCCAAAGTGCCACAAGCTCCATCGGCTGGGGAGGTCAGAAGGCCGTACTGGAGATACAGGACAGGTGACAGAGATAAGGTTATTATCGGAGAAGTCCAACTGAGAGAGAAGAATTCCAGAGAAATGAACTACTGGGGGATTAAACTTTCCGCAGGTTAAAACAGAAAATCAAGTGTAATTTACTTTTGTGCAACATGAACAATTATTTTATTAGTTTTTTTATAGGAATATTTAGCTCGAGTGTGTTGCTGTTCTCTTAACGCCTTAAATAGGATGGTGCCATATTAGGATTATACTGGCTAATGTTAAATACATTTACTCTACTTTGAAATGCCACTATTTGGGTACAAATGATCTATGAACCCCATTTTAAATAAATTATCCTTCCTAACCGGAATAATATCTATTTATGTCAAGAATAAAATGAATGATAAATTGCATCGTACTGGAAGAGTTGTATACGTGTTTCCCGAAATTTGACTATACTGTATATCGTATCAGGTTTGTTATGCAGATGGCTCATTGAACTGTATTGTACTGTATATCGTATCAGGTTTGTTATGCAGATGGCTCATTGAACTGTATTGTACTGTATATCGTATCAGGTTTGTTATGCAGATGGCTCATTGAACTGTATTGTTATTGTTTACAATAAACAGGTATGTCATTTTGGTATTAACTTTAGCTCACTAATATTCAGCGATTATATTTCGACAATTATGAATATATTTTGACTCCTTACACTGACTCTTTGTGTTGAATAATTTGAATTTTGACAAAACATGATATACATAATTCGTTTTAGGTTAGTTATCACGTTCTAACTTGAATATATACCGGTAAGCATTTCTTAATGTGTGCTGTATATGTTTTGTCAATTAATATAATCTAAATCCGATTTATAGATGTCGATATATTTTAAATAGGTGTTCGGTAATAGGTAATTATCTATAATAACCTGATGGCAATCTCCAGACAAACAGTCAAAGGGATAACACAACCATTCTAATTGTAGTAGTGCTAGGTTCATTTGAGAAAAGTATGTGCGTATCGTTTTTGCGAAACCAGGAAGCATATATACCATGCCAGTCACCCATTTAAAACAATTATTCTGGTGCATAATTATATATTCTATGTAACCCAAATATGATTCCCACATATGACACTGCCGTATCCCGTGTGTTTGACTCTATACCTACCGTTTAGATTATTTTTTCTAAAATACTGATTTGGTAGTATTATGAACACAAGAAACAGATTGGTTTACATTTGACTGTAATCCATGCATTATAGGTAATCCAGAATTGGTGATCCTTATCTTCTATAACTCAAAAAAGGCAGGAACAAATAGGCTGTACATTTCCAAACCTTTTCATTGGCTGATACTTCCCAAACAAATATAAGATCAATTACTCTATTCGTGTTTTCATTTTTGCTTTTTGTTTTTGTTTTTCTACGTGGATGAGAGAGATTAAAGACAAAACTGCCTGTGACGAGTGCTTCCCTAAGAGTTGAGAGAGTGACGGGGGCAAAATCAAGGAACGTACAAGCCAAAATTCCTGGACACACAGAGTTTCAAGCAATTTAAGTCATAGGATGAGGGAATGATGGATTTAGGCAAAGAGTTCCAGAGGTCCACTGTTGAATAGAAGAAAGATTGAGAATATTCTTTCACTGTTGGGTCGGAGAGTTGCACAGAGTAAGGATGGGATTGTGTTGCAAGTTGGGTGCTACATGCTCTATGTACAGGAGGGAGTATACACAGAGAGCTCTAAGGAACACTAATTATTGTAATAGCGGCAGAATAGCAAGAGAGATGCAACATTGCGGCAAAGAGAGAGAGAATGCAATGAATCAGTTAGTCCACGTAAGTTAATGAGACGACAGGCTTTCTTTTCTACTTTGTCTATATGTGCTCTATGAGAGGATCCTCTCCATGCATGCAAACAAAACTCAATACATGGATGCTCTATACAGAGCAAGAAGCTGTACAGGGGTAAAGAACCCCCGGAGGCGATTGAGCACACCCAGCTTCTGGGAAGCTGTTTTTAGCAAGAGTGGTAATATGGTCTTTCCAAGAGAGATCAGAAGAGAAAGAGACCGATAATATTAAGAGATAAAGTGTTAATTTGTATGTTTGTATGTTACTTCCATTTCCATACCTCCATTCCTGCTTATCATTCCTCCTAGATATTTAAAACACTCCGTTGTTCCACTATTTGCCCATCCAGCCTCACATCTAGAGCATCTCCATTACACACCAGCAATACTTATATTGACGTTCACCCTCATCTTCCTCTTCCCACAAACAACACCAAACTCTTTGACAACCCGATGCAGTTTCTCCCCAGATTCTACCAACAACGCAGTGTCATCAGCAAACAGCAACTAATTCAACTCTAAATCTCAACCATTCTTTCCTACTAAACTCAATCCTCTACCCATAGTTCTCATTTTCACCTCCCTCACCACACCATCCATATACTGTACATTAAACTGCCATGGTGACATTACACAACCCTGTCGCAGACCTACATTTACCTCAAACCATTCACTCAACTGCTTCATAATTACAGTAGTTCCCTACACTGTTTTACTGATGCTTTAATTTTTTCATCCGACCAGTCATTCCAAAATGTCATCCAGTGTAAACAAATAATCACCATATAATATAGTATTCCTGTATATTTTCATTTGTACATCACACATCCCGCCATCGCATCTATTAAAAAAATCCAACGCTCTACTGTGACGCTCACCGCTTCCCCCAGAACCGCATGGCTTACTCGCTAGGACTCGCCAGGGTAGAGAATGTAGCTACAGTCTACCTATCATTGTGTACTTTCCTTCTCGAGAAAGCTTGTGTTGCAGACATTTCAGAACTGTTCTTTATTTTCGTCTGTCACAATCCTTTCTATTTTATTTAGTCAATTGAAAGTATTGTGTTAGGTAGTTGAATGATGGGAAGGCGAGCGGGAGAGAGAAAGAGAGAGAGACCAGGTGGTGTGACTTGGTGGTGAGTGTGGCGCGTGGCTGGCCCCCTTACATAGGCCTCGCGGGATTCGTTGCCTCCTGCCTAACACTGCCTACTAGGCGGCTGCTTACTGGGCGACTGTCGCGCGCCCTCGTGCCATTCCTGCGAACTGGGACTCCAGCAAGGCGGTCCCTGGGAATATCCTTGTCAGATCCTTCCCAAACAGCATACTCTAAGCATCTCCCATGAACTGTTCCACACTCTTGTCTTAGAATCTTTCTCTCCTACTGCTTCTATCATTTCCACTACTTCCTCACCTTTTATTAATATCAATCCCCCTCTGGTTCCCTGCATCCACACCTTGAATTGGTGGCCAGACTGTATTATATGCTGGATCTCACATTTCTTATGTACTAGGCTAAGGTTGAAGAGAGTCGTTGTTTTTTTGGGAGATTGTATTGCTCGGTCTGTCTCCATCAATCACTAATGTTTCTACAGGGTTATATAATGCTAGACTAGGGATCAGGTACCTTGCTGTTGGTGTTTTCACTGTGTGTAGGCTACTTTTGAGCTGCACGACACTACGGATTCTGTGGGTTACCTTGGTGGATCTCTTGTCTGTGTACCTTGGAGTTTAGACTGTGTAGTGCGTGAGGGCTGCTTGCCTAATCCACCCAACACTGTTCTAACTCTATTTGCTTTTACTTTTGAGGGTCGCCAGGAGGATACTCGATACTTGTGATTGAGAATCCTCAAGAGAGCACCCCTTCATATTAACGTAATCAGGCCGCACAGACCCAAGGTCCACACTAGGCTAGGAGCTGCCTTGCTCCACCAGAATTCTGTACCTTTGCGCATCCCAGCTAGACTTTATTAACCCGGGTAGACATTAGCTGGATTAGATCATATACTCTTTTATGCATACCCATTATTTCTACACAACCATTTTGAGGTCTAGGTTGCTGTAGAGAGACACAACCAGCATAGACCAGTTTTGTTAATAGGAGTACTACTTTTTCGTGGCGAGCATTATTACTGTTGCACCGCTTATAATATTCTTGTGTCCAATAACATTATAGGTCCAGCCTTTTACACGTGCATTGTCCTACCTACTGCTATTTTGTGGTTCCATTTCCGATACGTTCTTCTTAGTAGCATCCGACATTATTCAGAAGATTCCTTGTTCGGTGCTTGAGGACTTTACAACACTTTCTTTCATAAAGGAGTGACAGATATTATTGATTAAAGTAACGTTAAGTAAACCTTCTTCTTGTTTGCATTAGATCACTCTTGTGATTTAATTAAGTTAACTATCTTTTCCTTGTGTACCATAACTAAGCAACCATTTGTTATAGGTAATAGGCTGTTTCAGAGAACATCAGCCTATAGTAGAAGCACATAGATACTGAGAGTTAAGATACCCCGCTATCGCAGATATAACTCTGGAGGGTATATGTGTTCTTTGTTCGACGGGATTATATATCAGGGGTTGGATCTAGCGTTTCCGTTGTTACATTTATGCCAGTCTAGTCCAATGTATAAGAGCCACTGATTTATACGAGACCCGATCGTAACAAATGGCGACCTAGCTCAGGATTTGGTGAACTGACATATAATTGCAGGTTATTGTGCAGATTTTTCTCACAGTTTAGGCAGTGAACATTTGTTGATTTTGTGGAATATTTTTTGAAGACATGCAAGATTTATTTTTTTAGCAAAGTAATATAGCACTTAAGCGGTCTCCGAGAATGTTTTATTGTGAATATTGTGGTATAAGAGTTTGGGGTACTTCTTTTTTGTGTATCAAAGTGAAAAATTTTCAGTAAGCATCATGTCTTATAGCGGATCAGTGCAGGATGAGGACACAGTATGTGATGTAGAAACTGAGGAGCAGCAGCATGGGCAGGTTGTTAACTTAGTGAACAGTGAGGAGGATGCAAGGAATTTTTTACAATGGCCTGTTACTTCCGACCGGTTGGTGGGTGTGAATCGGTACGGTCTCCAGTGCTTAGCCGCAGCTATCGGTCATGTATGTACTAGTGGCATGACCAAGGATGACCTGATGACGTGTGTGTTGGGTGGGGTGACTGGCGTACGAGGTAGGGTGAGTGCTCAGAGCCCTTTGGCCGAGCCTCCCCTTCACTCAACTCCCAATCCTCCTATTGGAGTACCGACCCTGAGCACGCTCCCGCAGGTGGGTAGTGACTGGCAGGGTGGTTTGCCCCTGGGGGGATCACTGGGTATTTCTAACATCATTGCATCTCCTCCTCCTCCTCAAGGTTTGACCCCGGAGATGCTCTTTCAGCTCGAGATGGCAAAGATGCAACATCAGAGTCAACAGCAGACAGAGCTAGCTAAGATAGAAGAGAGAAAAGAGCTGGCTAGGATGCAGCAACAGACGAGGGAAGCTGAGCTTAGGACTGAACAAGAATCTACAAGATACCGTGCCGACATGGATTTAGAGAAGTCTCGTGTTGAGATGACGGGACAGCGACTCGGTACTGGAAACCGTGCGCATGATCAGTCTCTGTTGCACCTTCTCAAACTGGTCCCTGTATTTGACGAGTCTGGTGTCACAGAGTTTTTCAATAGATTTCAGAAGAAGTGCCGGGAGCATCAGTGGCCTGAAGTTAAGTGGGCGGCCCTTGTGTCCTCTAGACTCGTAGGTAAGGGGCTCAAGGCTTACGATGCACTGCCTTTGGAGTCCTGCGTTGTTTATGAGGAGCTCAAGGAGGCTGTCCTGCGGGCATATGAGCTACAACCCGAGACATATAGGTTAAAGTTCCGGGGTGTGACTAAGGGGTGAGACAGTACCTTCTTGGAGCACGCCCGGGACCTGTCCGACGCTATGGGAAACTGGCTCAGATCAGAGAAGACAACTACGTTTGATGAGATGAAACAGTTGATGCTTCTAGAGCAGTTTTATAAGTGTACGGGCGGCGACTTGACTTTAAACCTTAAAGAGAAGAACCCAAGAACTCTCGTAGAAGCAGCAGAGATGGCTGATCGTCGGTTGTCACTAATTCGGGGGTGCGGCTCTGCACAGAGAAATGATGTAGGCGTTAAGGAGCGTTACCCTCCCCCTCCCCGAAATATGGACACACATAAATTTAAAAGCAATGACACCAAGACTGATCACAAACCTAGCACCGCCCCGTTTAAGAAGGGTCAGGGAACTTTTACACCTCAGTATAAGTCCAAGGGGAAATTTGAGTGTTATCACTGTCACAAAGAGGGGAACATGGCAAAAGCTTGTCCGAGCAGACCTCCCACGGCGGCTGTGTCATTGGCTCGCAGCATTGGGGTGTTCCAGAAGTCTTCTGTGTTTGCTGGAGGCATAAGATCAGAGGATGGAGCACCGCCAGTGAAGAAGGATCTGGAAGGCTCGAACCCTGTCCGCGATGCCTTTTGCGACCATAGAGGGCATGGCTGCGTGAAGTGCAAGAAGCACGGAGTACAGCTCTTGCGTGACACAGGTGCCTCTCAGACACTCTTGAAGAATTTCACTGGTAGACCCATAAACGTGGCGCGGGTAGTTGTAGTGCAGGGAGTTAATGCAACTAGGTCATACCCGCTTGTTAGAATGGAGCTTGAAGTTGACGGTGTGACTCGCGAACTGGATGTGGGAATCGTGGAGAAATTGCCTGTTGGGGGCGTCGACCTCCTTCTCGGCAATGACTTTGCGGTGCCTGCTTCTAAGATTTCACCCTTAGTTGTTGCTGAGGAGCCGGCCGACGTGAGTAGGGAGGAACAGGAGTGGGTTGAGAAGTGTCAGGTGCAACCAATGGCGTGTGTTGTAACCAGATCTCTCGCATCCAGGGAGTCACAGCCTAACCAACAGTCTTCAAATAAGCGGAGGAACGGTCACGAGAAGGTGCTGAAAGCTGATACGGTGGAGAGTCTAGTACCAGCAGCGCTTCTCGGGGACTCAGTATTAGCACCGTTATTAGAGTCTGGAGAAGCACCACCACCTGTCACTGAGAGTGTAGAGGCAGGGCTTAAAGAGACTCAGAGGCAGCAACGGTATACACGGAGAGAGCAACGGGATGCAAAGTTCGATGTCGGGGGAGGGCATGAGTAGTTTCGCAAACACTTAGACAGGCTAGCTCCCTCAGATATTCGCAAATTTCAGCTAGAAGACCCGGAGGTTCTAAAGTGTAGTGACGGTGCTGTCGAACTTGAGAGTAGAGAACGAATGTTGCGTAGTCTGGAGTTGGCTGGCCGCAATCTAGTAGGCTCTCAGGCCCTCATGAAGGACAGGTACGACCACAAGGTGAAACTCAGGGAGTTTCACGTGGGTCAGGAGGTGTTGATACTACTCCCTCTTGTAGGTCACCCCTTATCCGCAAAGTACGCTGGTCCTTATAGGGTAGCAGAGAAGCTCTCGGACTTAAATTACCTGGTGGCCACTCCAGACAGGCGTAAGAGGAATCAGTTATGTCATGTCAACCTGATGAAGGAGTATGTGAGGCGCCCACCTGAGCCTCTCACTGTCCCCGTGATGACTTTCAGCAGTCAAGGTGGAGAAGGAGAACGGGACAGTCATGCGCAGGTGGATGACAACTGGGATTATCATGTTTCTGCAGATCAGTGGGCGGAAAGCACGAGACAGGCGGCTCATGAGGCTTTGCAACACCTACCTGAGCAACAGCGTGTGGCTGTCGAGCGCCTATTCTGTTTATACCCTACTGTATTTGCGGAACACCCAGGCCTCACTACTCATGAGGTGCACGACGTTGACGTCGGAGACCACCCACCCTTCAAATCAGTGCCCTATAGGGTGCCCCCTATTAAACTTCCGGCCCTCCGGGCGGAGTTGGAGTATATGTTGCAACAGGGACTGATCGAGAAGGGGGCGGTAAAGTGGACATCTTCCGTAACGCTGCAACCTAAGCCGGATGGCAAGGTGCGCTTCTGTGTTGATTACCGCAGGCTAAACGGCTTGACTCCCACCAACCCATATCCTCTTCCCCGGGTCAATGACTGTGTAGACAAGATTGGCAGGGCCAAGTTCTTGACCAAGGTGGACCTGGTAAAAGGTTACTGGCAGGTGCCTTTGTCTGAACGGGCGAAAGAGGTGTGTGGTTTTGTGGTGGATGGTGCTACATATCGTTGTAATGTCATGCCGTACGGTCTAAAGAACGCACCAGCGACTTTCCAAAGCTTGATGAACGGGTTAGTGGCTGACATTCCGAACTGTACTGTGTACCTGGACGACGTCATTATCTACGATGACGATTTCAAGAGCCACTGTGAACATGTAGAATCCCTATTTAAGAAATTAAGCGAGGCAAACTTGGTGGTCAACCTGGGAAAGTGTGATTTTGTGCGGGCTACCGTGCAGTATTTGGGGTTCATGATGGGTTTGGGCCAGGTGTGCCCCCCACCGAACAAGATATTGGCTATTAACCACTTCCCCAGGCCGTCCACCAAGAAGCAGATCATGAGGTTTTTGGGCATGATTGGTTACTACCGCCGCTTTATAAAGGGCTATTCTACTGTGCTGGCTCCTCTTACGGACCTATTGGCCAAAGATAGAAAGTTTAAGTGGGCGCCTGAGTGTGAGAGGGCTTTTTTGCTAGTAAAACACCTGTTGTGTACTCACCCAATCCTCAGGGCCCCGGACTTTAGCCGACCATTCCAGCTGGCAACTGATGCCAGTGGTGTGGGGGCTGGTGCCGTTCTGATGCAATCAGACGAAGATGGGCTGGAGCACCCAGTCAGTTTCTTCTCAAAAAAGTTCAACTCGGCGCAGAAGAACTATTCAGTAGTTGAGAAGGAACTGCTGGCGATTGTGCTAGCGCTCAGGCACTTTGAGGTGTATGTTCCAGCCTATGGACCAGTTGTGGTGATCTACACCGACCATCACCCCCTCAAGTTCCTGAATCAATTCCATAACCGGAATATGAGGCTGACCAGGTGGTCATTAATGTTGCAGGAATACAACCTAGACATACGCCATATTGCCGGTTCTGAGAATGTGATTGCAGATTGCTTATCGAGGGTGGAAGACCCGGGGTAGATCATCACAAGGGTAGCCTCCTACTTTGGTTTGATTAGTATGTTTACGTCTGGTGCTTGTTGGCTCGCGTGTGTAGCCCAGCGTATTGGGTCGTAAAGTAGGAGTTGCTGTGTTGGTATAGAAGAAAAAACTAGGCTTGCCCCTGTAGTGCAGCCGCCATAAACATATTAAAAATATAAAAATCCTATAAAAAGTCTTTCTTTGATAGCTAAAAAAAAATTAAGTATGTTATAGCAGAAATTCTGAGTTGTACTCCTCTCAGAAGGCTGGGCTAGTGAAGCTCGCTCTTATGAGCATAACTATGTAATGTAATCTATTGTGTTGGGAAGGGTTGTTCATTTTTATAATGTGTTATTTTGAAGAGAACTGTGCTTTACATTTCATTGTCGCTGGGTGGCTAGGAGTGGCGAATTTTGTATGGGTTCTGCGTGTCAGATTTAGAGCTCATAGTTGGAGCCTCTTAAAAATCTTGGGTGGGGTGTGACGCTCACCGCTTCCCCCAGAACCGCATGGCTTACTCGCTAGGACTCGCCAGGGTAGAGAATGTAGCTACAGTCTTCCTATCATTGTGTACTTTCCTTCTCGAGAAAGCTTGTGTTGCAGACAGTTCAGAACTGTTCTTTATTTTCGTCTGTCACAATCCTTTCTATTTTAAATATCACCAACTAATATAAATTCTTGGCACATGTTCTCTAACACATCAGTTCTCAGGCCGATCCAGCCACACCAGATGGCCCCGTAAAATCAACCAGTCTTCCACGAAAAGAATAATATTAATGTCAAAATTGTATCTGAAGGTGAATGGGCCGTGCATTCACCTGACATGGGATAATCGTGAGTTCATCGAATTTCTCTCTTACTTCTTTCTCATGCTCGAGCTCCTATATATAATGTTACTTCCTGTCTTCCTCTTCCTGCCCCTCCTCCTTGTGTTCAGCCTACACCTCTCTCTCCTCCTCATGATCATCCCAATAATTGTCCTCACAATGTTATGTTCTTCCCCTCGTTGTCATTCTTTATAGTTCCACTATGGTGTTGGACAGGAGGGGTCCCTGAGACGTCTCTTTGGTATTACTTCTCATGGTATGAGGGATGCTTTGGGAATGAATGTTTATCAGGCTCTCTTCTTTTTCTAGAGCAACATTGGGCTTGCTCTCGTCCGGGTGTGGGTTTGGGGCACCGGAGTCTTGGTTTGTAAATAAAAGATATGCGAATAATCATAGCGGCTGTGATAAATTTCATGCATTTCATTGCGAGGTGTTTCGTGTTGGGAACAAAATTCATTACTTACATTAATTCCTGTATTTGTTTTGGTACAGTAAAGTTAAGTAGAAGGCAATGTGAGTAAATAAACTGGTTGTGTGGGGATACTACTGAGACAAGGTTATATCGGTAGATTTAACCACAGACGTTTTGAATTAACAACTATATAATATGTAATGTTCAAAATAAGCGTTATTAGCTGAATGTTGTCAGTAAAGTACAGTAATGTATTAAGTTGAAAGAGTGCTGCCAGCTTGTGATGGTATATAATTGTGGATAGTTTAACTGGTGTGCTGTGCCGTGAAGTGACTAGAAGTTAAATGGCAAAGGGTTTAAGACGAAGAGGTCATGGTATGAGCGTCTTTGTTCCCTGGAGTCTGTGGGATGGATGGGTGGTGAACGTCCTCCAAACAATAAGGGGGTCATAATTATGTGGTGTTCAACCTCACTAGTGTTAAGATTGTATGACGTTCGGTCAATTAGTATGGTGATTTTAAGAACTTTCGCCTCATTTCCTTGTCAGTCTTTAGATCATTTGTGCCTTATAGGTGTAGGTTTTGTCCGGACAAGCGATAGCGAGCATGTTATTTAGGAGGAGCCGTCCTACGGCCAGAATATAATTGCTTCTGAAAAATGTGAGGTGCCAAGATTTCTATCAATAAATTAAATTAATTACTGAAAAATGGACAACTTTAGTCTTGTGTTTTTTTTTAAGCTTGATGGAGGTCTAGAGAGCAAATCTAATGTAAATGCAGCTTACCCAGAGTTTTCCCTTAAGACGATGTATAATTACTCCCCAAAACCTAAATTATTGCTTTAGTAATAGCTAGAAATAAGGCTGTCTTCATATTATGCCTTTGATGTGCAGAAAGAGTAATTACTTTATTATTAAAAGTCATCTACTCATTTAGCAAACTATCCTACTTTCATGTCATCTCTCATAAGCTTTGTCACTCACACTCTCTCTCTCTCTCTCTCTCTCTCTCTCTCTCTCTCTCTCTCTCTCTCTCTCTCTCTGACGTATTGATGTGCGCCCCTGTAAAACTTTGAATCATAACAAGTTAATACACATTTGTCAAGTGAAAAAGAACATAACGCTCTTTTAACTAGACAAATATTGTTTCGGCATATATATACGTATTTCGTTTAATTAAAGTGTAAGAGCAAATATCGTCACTGCAAGTAAAAGTGCCGAGTAATTAAAGGGGATTGAGATGTGAGGAACAATATATATACAATATTTTGTAAAACAAAACATATTCACTAAACTGGATATTATTAATTGGAGAGTTGCCAAGCTTCGCTAACTTTAAAACAGTTCTTTTATTTACTAGGGTTTAATCCAAACAAGACTGGGAATAATAATGATGCAAGCACAGCCATTAATTGGGCGAATAAATTTCAACATTTAATTTACAGTAGTTTCTCCCCATACTGTAAATAACTTCCATGCACTGACTACATTTAATTTGATTATGGATATCGTTAGGTGAATCTTATGCAGATTATTTAGGATAACTTGGAGTCATAGGGCTGGCGTCGTTAGTGATTACAATTTAGATTCATTGAGGTCCTACCAAATCTTTAAAAATAGATAAAAACTATCATTGAATTAGAAAGTCTATCCTATGCTCTAATGTAATTGGAAACATAACACCTTAATAATAATACAGAACGTAATTGGCAAACCATTTATCCAGTTACGTATATCTTAATATTTACAGTACCAGTATTAATTGTCTTAAATTGATGACCTCCAAGCTAACACTGGACGCCTTTTCATGGACTTAATTATTAATCAGTGTTATAAGTCGAAGATGTCTTTCATTCCAATAAACTTGTGTAGTTATTATGCAATTTACAATTTATTTGGTGATATTTTAGTAGGTCAAATTGTATACATTACTGATGCCTATGGGTGCATAAAATGCTTAGCTTGAAAAACAAATAATATATATATATATATATATATATATATATATATATATATATATATATATATATATATATACAGGGTGTTCCAGTAATGCTTTTCATAAATTATATGGTGGACTCATCAGACAAAAATAAGAATACATTACTCTATGAACATGAGGTTGAGTATATATAATAACGGAGTTATTACACGATTTAAGTTAACGATAGATACAATGCCATTCAGTCCAAGGGGTAATGTTGCCATTTTAGTGGATTATATCTATTTGGCCTTCGCTATCCATTGCTAGCCTCAAGATAGTGAGCAGTAGCGATCTGACTTTTTGGTAGAAAACTGGACATATGTCCGGCTTCGCCGGTAGAAAAATCAAATCCGGCGAAGCCGGACATATTTTTCTACCGAAAAGTCAGATTGCTACTGCTCACTATCTTGAGGCTAGCAAGCGATAGCAAAGGCCAAATGGATATAATCCACTAAAATGGCAACATTACCCCTTGGACTGAATGGCATTGTATCTATCGTTAACTTAAATCATGTAATAACTCCGTTATTATAAATACTCATCCTCATGTTCATAGAGTAATGTATTCTTATTTTTGTCTGATGAGTCCACCATATAATTTATGAAAAGCATTACTGGAACACCCTGTATATATATATATATATATATATATATATATATATATATATATATATATATATATATAGAGAGAGAGAGAGAGAGAGAGAGAGAGAGAGAGAGGGGGAGAGAGAGACGTAACACATGAAAATATATTTTAATCTAATAGTGGGAAGACTGAAGAAATAGATGCTGGAATGATTGGATGTTAAATATTGTCATTAGAATAATAAGGAGATAAGTACAGTGAATATATTTTTATAATAGTGTTAAGGAAAAGCAAATCCATCATTCGATTCACAAAATATTCGATAAAAAAGGTATATTTGAAGTAGAACAATGGAGTAGCAAACACAAATAATAGTTAGACAAACAATATATATACAAATATATATATATATATATATATATATATATATATATATATATATATATATATATATATACAGTATATACTAGGGAAGGTGTTGTGAAATGGTCATGCCATTGGTCCCGGATTAGAATCCCAATGTATCAATGGGAAGATATTATTGGGATGGAGTTTGTGCTGCATTACCACAAAGCCCACCGAAACGCCAAAAAAAAAAAAAAATAAAAAAATAAAAAAAATACACTCATTGATCCCTGATTAAATAGCACTGTGTGAATATTCCCATATTCAAAATATGCTACAAGGGGGTAATGCCTAGTGAGGTCATTGCTTAATAGGTGGCGTTCTGAGAGTGAGGGTCCGAGTCTAGGTGGTGAGGCAGTGAAGCACTGGAGCGAAGCAGCTTCAGAAATGTGGTTGCTTTGAGCGGCGGGTGAGCAACCGTGCATCTTGGGAAGGCAAGATATCGGGAGCTGATTGAATCCCAAAGTGATTCTCATGTCTCACTTCCGAGACTGGAACGAAACTGCACGGGCTTCGCCGTTCAATGTTCTGTACGGTTGAATGTACAGGCTCTCAGCCTATGCCCGAGAAGAAGTAGTTGGAATATTAACAAATAAAAAATAATAAAAACAAAATATATATATATATATATACTGTATATATATACAGTATATATACTGTATATATACTGTGTATATATATATACAGTATATATATATATATATATATATATATATATATATATATATATATATATATATATATATATATATATAGAGAGAGAGAGAGAGAGAGAGAGATAGATAGATATATAGATAGACTGTAGATAGAAGGACAAGTTTCGTAATTTTATAATGACATCATCAGTGATATCTAAAAATCACAGTCTATACAATTAAAACAAAATTTAATTACGTGAAGTAATAAATCGAAGCAAAATGAATCACATAGAAAAGTACATAAGTTAACATCAAACGGGGAAAATATTTAAAATTATAACATCTAGGTAATTTAGTCATTAAGAAAACAGGCAAACACAAAAATAAGCAATCATATCAGAGTACACTCGTGACCTAAAATATATTAAGAGGAACAACATATACAGTGTTGTTAAGTGACGGTTTTAGTTTGTGTATGTAAAGAGATTCTAAAATCCTTAAGTCTGTATTATTGTAATGGTCTAATATATTAACCCTTAACTAGCAGCGCGCAACATAAGTCGAGTATAATAAATTTGGGCTATCTGGCGGCGCGCGACATAGGTCGTGTGGCAATTTCAGCACGTAATGTTGCTGAGAGAGAGAGACAAGTGGTGGCAGGAGAGTAGCGAGCGTATGACTGCTCCAGACCACCGCGGCGAACCTACTGACACGAATCCCACCTCCTCCCTCCCTCTCTCACTCGCTACATACTGAATTGTATGGGGAAAGTACCGAATTACATGCTTTTTGCACTCGTGTTGCGCGGTTGTTGCAAGAAAACTAGCCGTCATAAATGGATCGTTGTGGTGTCATATGAAAGCTCTGTTTATGCCCTTTCAGGGATAGATACTTGTTTTATGCTCTGGGTCTTATTTAGGCATGAAAATGATCACGTAAACAGCCCTATTTTGGCTAAAAACACCCCGCTGGGCGGTACATATAAATAGACCGCCTAGCCCGCTAATAAGGTGTTAAAGCTATTGAGTCTACGCTTGTACCACAGTCAAAGGCATGTTCACTTACCGCTGAGTGGGGAGGGGACTGGAGAGGCCGGCCCGTCCTGCTCCACTTACCCTTGTGTTCGTCTACTCTGAAAGCTTGCAGAGTGCTCCCAATATACCCTGCTTGGCAGCTAGAAATAAACAAGTGACGAACGCAATTTGGTCGGCAGTTGGTCTTTAAAGTGAAAGAAGGAATTTATTTTGAAAGTGTTTTTATGAATGAATCGAACATTGATATGAGGATAAAATTTGCAGAATTCTTTTGTTAGAGTTCTTTCATTATTAAAATACATTTGGCAAAAATGTGGGAGAGATAAATACACAATATCCTTCTCTAAAGTAGGCATACACTGCTTTGGTTGATATCGTTGATTAAACAAAATTGAGACTATTTTATCGAATAAAAAGTAACTAAAATATTTATGTATGGAAAACGCTTTGAGGAAATAAATTTCATTATGAAAATACTCGTATGTAGATGGAAAATGAAACGCTCCATGTACCAAAGTTTTGATAGAGTTTAAATAAAATTTTAAGGTGCAGTAACTAAAGACACTGGTTCCAAGTCCATTGAATGTAGGTTTGGGAACATTTGAGGTAGTTAATGTTCCATTGTGTGTGTTTTTGTTATTAAAAGATCTAAGAAGGACAACTAGACTGTTTTCCCATCTCCAAAGTGAATGTAATATTACTATGTTGGGAATTAATGTTATTCAAACATTAATTAGCATGACAGTTTCTTGAAAAATATGAGCGTGTCATCCACATAGCGCCGATAAAAGATAGGTTTAACATTAATGGGTATATTATTGAGCCAAATCTCCTCGAAGTGGCACAACAATATGTTCGAGAGTGTACCATACATGATAAGGGGCCACTCATTCCCTACACCATCAATCTGCTTATATAGTAAGTTGTTGAAAACAATATAATTCGTACAAAGTGAAAGCAAAGATCTAAACACAAGTTTACTCATGCTCAAATATTAGGTCTGTACAAAACGTTTGATTTAGGGGAATGTTGGTTAAAAAGAAAAACTATCAAAACTACACATAAAAGATGTCGCTGGCAATTGGTATTTGGATAAGGATTCAAATAATCCATATGCATTTTTTACTATGAACTCATTGGTAATTAGACGAGACAAAATAGGTACCGGTAGCAACAATTTAGAGAGTTTAAAGGAAGCGGTGTTATAAGCCGTCATGATAGGTCTAATGGCCGCCTCAAACATTCACGACTTGGACGACAACTTAGCGCGTATTGAGTTTTGCGAAAAAGTCAGGGAAATCGAGCATGACAAATTATAAGAAGAGACCATCTCAAGGGCATCTTTTACTCACCACAAAAAAGCACAACATTAAACCGGAAACGAAACGTGCACAAAACGAGGCATCGCTACCCCAGCCAGAAAATTGTCCGATGACAGTTCGGATCACGCGAAATCAACAGTAAACACCTGGAGATCATAACGTACCTACAACAGAGAAAAACTAAGATTGGTTTCCTTCGGCCGGGACATTTTTGTTTTGTTGAGAGATAGCGAGAGAAAAATGTCAGAAATCGGGCGAAAGGTCTTAAAATTGACAAACTAATGGGGCAAACGTCTTAAAATGTAAAAGGTGATGAACAAGTTCCTGGCACTACGACAGTCTGAAGCATACAGCGGGACTCCGTATATTAGGGCAGTGTTGGGCCAAGGGTTCTCTGGTGAGGTCAGGGTTAGGAACTGGGGTTTCTTTCAGTATATTTGGAGGTACCATATATTCTGCCACCATGTTGCAGACTATGAGCAAGGTACTCAACACGTTTACGACGTCGTCTTATGAGCGCTTATATACAGTATATATCACTAGTATATTTTTATTGTGGCCAATTATTACGGTAATGTAATAAACTTGCTGACTTGTCATTAATCTTTTGTCACATCGTTACTATAAGGTGTTCTAAGATTAATTGTAGGTAAAATATCCTACCACTTTCAGTGTGTGGGAAATACTCTGTATATAATAATCCTTATAATCTATTTTTTATTAATTTCACCACAACACCAAACACCTTCAATAAAATTAACACCTTAAGAGCGGGTGGTGGAGTATATTTCACTGTGCCGCCCAGCGTTTTTTTTTTACCATAAATGTGGTTGTTTCCGTGCTTTTTTTCATGTATAAACAAGACCCAGAGCGTAATACAAGTATGTATCCCTGAAAGGGCGTAAATTGAGCTTTCCAATGACACCCGAACCATCCTTCTACGATCACTGGTTGTCTTGCAACGATCGTGCAACCGAAGGGCAAAATCGCTATAATACGGTAATTTCTTTATATAATTACGTATGTAGCGAGGGAGTGAGGGTGGATGTAAGTGGAGTACATCTCAGTCGGTCCACGGCGGCCGTGGCGAGCGGTCATGAGGTAACCCAGGCTCCACCCGTCGCTCGTCTCTCTCTCAGAGCCAATATTGCGCCAAAATTGCACACAGACTTAAGTCGGGCCCCGCCACATAGTCCAAATTTTTCTATACGGACTTAAGTCGGGCCCCGATAGACAAGGGTTAATGAAAGCATATATGTGATCCACCAGGATTCGAACCTGGGTTATCACACACATATTTTTAGACACCTTAACCATTACACCACCAAGACGGTTAAAGGTTTATGCACACGCCTACGATTTATTATCCATTTTCGAATACTGGATATTAATCTAATCATGTTCATATTCCCACCGCACTATGGTAGTCTAATGTTTAAGTGAGAGGAAAGAATATTCATGGGGCCCAGATCATCAATAATAGAAGGAAACTGATATTCTTCACTTGAACAACTAGGTTTATTATGAACTTATTTGTAACTTTACAAAGTCTGCTTCAATCTTAAATATTAATTAATAGTGAAATTGAATATAGGCCTTCCTGGGAGCTTGGAGGTGCTGCACAGGGTTGCCAGTTATTGTATTGATAGATGACCCCGTTACACAACACTCCACTCACTAAATCCACTGCCTTTATCATCTCTGGTTACACCTCGAAAATTACGCGAATCCACTCAGTAAGTTGCCTATAAAAGTCCTATCCAGTACCTGTTGTGGTTGGGTCACATTAACATTGCATAAAGGGTTTGCCTAGCTTTGACCTGACACTAAATATATGTTCCTCTTAATGCAATAGGGAAATACAATAGAGAAACTGTTTTAGAGTATTTATATATATATATATATATATATATATATATATACTGTTTATATATGTTAGCTAGTATAAATATGAACAGATGCAGAGTAGATACTAACAGTGCCATTCAACTGTGCAAAGGTTACGCCATTGACCTTTATTGGAAAGTGTGAGGGTTTGAATACCATTGGTAGGCCACATAGTGGAATTCTCTGCTACAATATTAAGTTATGTTTTGCTGCATTATTATTTTCGGAAAGTGGACGTCTATCTTGCTATTTTGTTTCTTTGGAGAATATACAACAAACATTGTTTACTAACTGTTGTTGTACTGATATAACTATTTATTCTCAGAAGCATTGGGAGCATGTATGTTTGAAAGAAAAATATAAGGTTTTAGAGTTAATTACTCAATAACTGTATCCAGATTTTTGTTACTGGTAACTTCATATTCACACCACATACGTTGATATTTCGGACAGTAGATATCAAACAATGTCAACCAACGGTTCCATATCCAACTAAACTAGTGCCAACTACTTAATCTATCAAAATCGGTTGAGCTCACACTGGTTAGATCTACTAATTATTGATCTAGGCTAGGCAAGAAGTATAGTATATGTATTTGTATATGTACATGTATATGTTGAATTCTTGTTAAGCTGTAAGGATGCTGCAGTATCAAAATTGTTGACAACTTCCTTTGACTACTTTGCCATAAATAATTCGTTTGACTAACTTAATTCATGGACATATTTGAGTATATATTTGTTATTTAAGTGTTTAATGCGTGATATGTTTGTGACACAAACAGGCAACACACCAAGATGGCCATAACCAAGCAGGCAAGATATCAAATAGGCTGCTGTGTCTAAATTTATCAATATCTACAATTAATAAATCCACCTTAACGTAGCCAAACCTAACACAATTATCTATAGCCTCATATACCATAATTTTACACAACCTAGGCCGTTCAGAACTGTGAACTATTTGGTTTGTGTCCGGTAATGATTATGACCATTTTGGTTGATTCTGTCTATGAGTGTGACTGTTTCCACCAGTGATCGGCAAGATAGTAACCAACACAAGGTAACCAATATGGCTCGGATTGTGAAAGACCTGGGCTTATGAGTTGGTTTACAGAGAGGCATTGGAGGAGGCGAGGATATTGGATTGAGGGAGAAGGTGGCAGGGAGCTGTGAATGTGAGAGAGGAAGTAAAGGGACGTTTGCTTCCACACCACGCACCCAACTACATTATTTTGCGCGCCAAAAAAAAAAAAATAAAAAAAAATATATATATATACTGTATATATAAAAATACAAGAAATTAAAAAAGCAAATCAAATAAACTATACAGTATGAAAGTTCAATCTTCTACACGAATTCAGTACTTATTTCGTATTTCAACTTCATTACACACTCCATATTTATGGACAAAAATAACCTCCCGCCGCTAACTATTTCATATACTGTATACTGTATATATATTTATATATACAGTATATCCCATTGACTGCGGGAGACGTTCCGGAACGCCATGGTAATTTACAGCAATGTACAGGCATTTAAAGCCTCTTAACCCCAAAACGGCGAACGTCCTGAATAGAGGATTTTCTGGTGCACTGCGACCGTCCTCAATAGATGCAGAGCATATAAAAACTTAGAAAACACCCCAGTGGCACTCAAACAAAGCAATTTGTGATTAGGTGAGATAATTCCCCTCCATTACTTGCTACCACTCCTATATATGTGTCCCCCCCCCTCCCTTTTTCCCTCTCCTCAATTATCAGTAATTTTTCTCTTATTCCCCCTTCTATCAGGTAATTTTTGGCGCGAATTTCCCCCCTTCCGTCTCATTAACTCGGATGAGCCAGCTATTGGTCCTTGCAACACAGAGACTTCTACTCAGACTCGCTAGTGTCGCTACAGAGCTTAGAGAGGGTGGATATACGTCCCCCCAGCTCTCGCCTCATGATACGACCTTGCCGCAATAATAAGTCTTTTTCGCCACCAAAATGCTATTCCCACTTCTTTTATTGCTCTTAAGTGTTCATATCTTCATATTAGAAGCAAAATAGGCACATATGGATAAGTAATAATAATATATATGTTACATATGACAATTTTTGTCAGAATAGAACCAAATACCTTCTCTTGGCAGGAGGGTTTACAATGCCATAGCTTCGCAGTTTATGAGTTAAAGCCTGTAGAATCGAGAGCGAGGGAGCGGGAGCACGACAGGCCATCCGTCCTTCCCCCAGCCAGCCGGCCGGTGCACTGAGGTGTATGAGCCATAATCTCGCGAGATATACAGCGCTGCCAAAAGCAAATGTAGGGCGACATTACCGATAATTGCTAATTTTAGCGAATACCTATGGTAGCGCCGCGGGTGAAGCCTGCAAGCTACGAAGCTTGTTTGGGTGCAATTTTGAAGCTATTTTCTTCTAGTTTTTGGCTGAATACATTTAATTTCATTCAGAAAATTGCCTAATCAATCAGGAATGCCTGAATGAGCCCTAATATGGCGGAAATAAGCAGAAATATGCCCGCACCGTAAGTGATATATATATATATATATATATATATATATATATATATATATATATATATATATATAAATTTATTAGGGTGGTCCAAAAAGACGAACTTTCGAATTTATTTGGTCCCCGCCTTTTTTTCTTTTCCTCTTGCTGAGAAAATAAAGTGGTACTTTTTTCAGCATCATTCTGCAATATTTAGTGGTGGCTCAATGTGTCTGAAGTTCTGCTATAGTCTCTTTGTTGTAAGTAGGCAAGAAATCATGACCTCTATCCTCTGGAACTCAAAAAGGGCTAGAGCAAATTGACTGTAAATTCCCACATCTATTCTTTGACTGACTCCTCCCAAATGGTAGATATATTAGCTTGATTACTCTAATAGTTTTTGAGTTACAGACGTTAGAGGTCATTATTTCTCGCTTACTTACAACGAATAGACTATAGCCTGTTTCTGAGTGTCATACCATATGCCTTGGTTCTGGGATGTTGAGGAGAGCAGAGTCTTGATGTTGAGCATTCCCTTTCTCTTCCACAAATGTCGAAAAACCGTGGCTTTTATCTAGTTGGCTTGGAGGACGCCATCCGAGGGAACAAACTCCCCTCCTCCGGCCAAGTGCTCAGCGTTTTCATCCACCATGCGAGTCCCCCGAAGAGGAAACGGACTCAGGTTCAGAATCTGTGGACCCCTTGGCTTATAGCGGCCCTAGACTGCACCTAGATGAGCGACAGGATGGCTCCCTACATCCTGACAGAGGTGGCCAAGAGCTTAGGTCATGATTCTGCGGAGTTGAACATCAGCCGATCCTCTGTGAAGCGTTACCGTGAGCAGTATCGTGCTGAGAAGTTGGCCGACCTCAAGGAAGGATTCAAGGAGACTGGGAACCATGTATCTTTCACTGGGATGGGAAGCTCCTTCCTTACCTCCTGGATTCCGGAGAGAGAGTGGACAGACTCCCCGTGCTAGTCACTTCAATTACCAGTGGTGAGACCCAGCTACTCGAAGTTCCCAAGCTGGATTCTGGCACGGGGGACCAGCAGGCGAATGCCATGTATGCCCTCTTTCAGGAATGGGATCAAGAGGACAGGGTCGTGGGAATGTCATTCGACACGACGGCTGCAAATACTGGGCGCCATTCTGGGGCCTGCGTCCTCCTGGAGCGGAGTCTGGGTCGGGGGATCCTTTACTTCGCCTGCCGGCACCATATTCTGGAGGTGATCATGGGAGCCATCTTCGGAGCATGCGCAGGGCCCTCCTCCGGACCAGGCATTCAAGTGTTCCGCCACTTTCAAAAGTGTTTTTTTTTTTTTTTTTTTTTCTATATTTCAACTTACTTCCTCTCGGGCATAGGCTGAGGGCCTTAACATTCACCGCTTTACAATGAACAGTGAAGCCCGTGAGGTTTTGTTCCAGTCTAGGGAGTGAGACATGTGAAGCACGTAGAGTACAACGAGCACCTGCCATCTTGCCTTCACATGAGGCACGGTGCTCACTCATGGCCCGAAACGACCCCATCTCTGAAGCCACCTCGTTCCCGTGCTTCACTGTCTCACCCCCTACACTCGGACTCTCACACTTACACACACACACGCCACCTGTTGAGCAGATAACTCACCAGGCATTGCACCCCTATAGCATATTTTGAATATGGGAATATTCATACAGTGCTATTTAATCAGGGAACAATGAGGGTATTTTATTGACGTTTCGGTGGGCTTGTGGTAATGCACTGATACCAGGTACAGCACAAATTCCATCCCAATAATATCTTCCCATTGATACATCGGGATTTGAACCCGGGACCTTTGGATTACCAGGCCAGTGGCAAGACCACTCCACCTAGTGGAACCTCCTCAACAAGAAGCAGTTCCGAACAGGATGGGACTTGGACGAGACTCGCCAGTTCATCGAGGAGGAAAGGAAGGCACTCCTGGACTTCGCCTCTTCCCAACTGTCCACCAAGTCATTCAGGGATGGCTACAGAGAGTTCCTGGAGCTGGGAGTCATTTACCTGGGAAAGTCTCTGTCCCTGGATTTTCCTTCAAGCATCCTGGGGCAATGCACCAGGCCCGATGGATGGCCAAAATCCTGTACAGCTTGAAGATATGGATGTTTCGGGACTAACTCCACGACCTGACGAAGCGGGAGGAGAAATGCGCCAGGGATGTCACCCTTTTCGCCGTCACTGTGTATATGAAGTCATGGTTCACCGCTTCACTCGCTGCTGCTGCTCCTGGGACTGACCTGGATCTTCTGCAGAAGCTGCGGACCCACCCCGACCCCCAGATCGCGAAGGTGTCTTCGGCCAATCTGGAGAACCACTTGTGGTACCTATAAGAGGAGCTGCTGTGCTTAACTTTTTTCGATGAGGAGGCTCCACCTGAGACAAAGAGGGCAATGGTTCAAGCCATGAGGGAAGAGGAGGACAACGATGATGATATCCCAAAGTGGAGCAAAGTCGGGAAGTGGAATCTTCCGACGCTGGAGTCCCTGACAACACCCCACTCCAGAATGCTATTCCAGAAGCTGGGACTTGAGACAGACTTCGTGGATGAGGATCCGCGTCCGTGGAGCAACTATGAGGGCTATGCCACCGCCAAGTAGTGCATCAACAACATTGCGGTGGCGAACGACCGCGCCGAGCAGGGTGTGGCCCTGATACAGGAGTACAGCGGAAGGCACACCGCCAAGGAAGACCAGCTCCAGTACCTCCTAGAAAGCCGTCCTGACAACTGGGCGACTACGAGTGCTTGTCAAGCACGTGACCTTCGCCTTGGAGCGGCTAATACCCGGAGGTGTTCTTCTAGTCTGGGGGGGACCCAGACTCCGTCAGTGTCGGAACTTCAGACTCCTCGAACCACCTCTAAATATTCTTCAATCCGGCTGAAATTTCGCTCATAACACTTTCTCAAGTAAAGGTCTCAAATAAAACCCAGGGAGCAGAGAAATTCGGAAAACAATTCTAACCCCTACTTTACCTGGACCACCTTTATATATATATAACTTCAATATTGAAAATATATTATAGTGGGTGGATAAACTTGCAATATTTAAAAGGCAATATAATGCAAAATTACAGAAAACAAAAAACAGGCTTAACATTATATATTAAAAGAGTAAATGGGGGTAATTCTTCCATACTCATAGGTTACTGAACGATGCTTAGAAGAACAGCGGACTGATAATTATTCAGGGAGGGTTTAATTTTTATAAATGTGGAGAGATTCTAGTATCCTTATCCACATTTATAAAAACTAAACCCTCCCTCAATAATTATCAGTCCACTGTTATTCTAAGCATCGTTCACTAACCTGTGATCATAGCAGAATTACCCACTTTTACTCCTTTAATATATAATGTTATGGCTGATAGTCACATTTTACAAAATGATCTCCCACACTTTCGCTTATACAGTATATATACAGTATATATATATATATATATATATATATATATATATATATATATATATATATATACTGTATATTTTTTCCTATGTGAGTGAGGGAGACAAAAGGCAGAACTGCCTGTATCAAGTGCCTCCCCCAGAGTTCAAAGAGTGACAGGGCCAAAATCAAGGTACGTTCAAGCCAAAATGCCTGGAAACACGGAAACATGGAGAGAGTTACAGAGCTCAGCAGTTGAATAGAAGAAAGTCTGAGAATACCGTTTCACTCTTGGGTTGGAGGGTTGCACATAGTAGGGGTGGGACTGTGTTGCAAGACGGGTACTACGTATCCTTTGAAGAGGAGGTGGTATACACTGGGAAAGCTCTGAGGAACATTGATTATTGTAGTAGCGATAGAATAGCGAGAGAAATGCAACATTGCGGTGAAGAGAGAGAGAGAGATTGCAGAGAGTTGGTGAGTGAGCGGGAGTTAATGATACAAATTCTTTCCTTTCTACTTTGTCTATGAGTGTGGTGTGAGAGGATCCTCCTCACACTTGTGAACAATTCTCAATACAAGGACACTCTGTGCCCCTGTACAGAGCAAGAAGCTGTGCAGGGGTAAAGAACCCCTTGAGGCGGTTGAGCACACCCATCTTCTGGGAGGCTGCCTTAGCAAGACTGGTAATATGGTCCTTCCAAGTGAAAACAGAAGAAAAAGAGACACCGAGAATATTGTGAGAAAATGAAGGATTGTATTATTGAATTGTAAGGGATAGTCCTGTGGGAGTTCTGAACGAATAGTAAGATGAAGAAATTGGGTTTTGGAAACATTAAGGCAAAAAGGTTTTCTCTGCCCCAATTGGAAATGATAGTTAGATCATAAGATAAGTGTTGCATGGCTTCATTACGTTTGACTTTTAGGGATTGCTAGCTGGGGCATTCAGGAAAACTAATTGAGTATTGTAAGGTAGAGTTGTCTGCGTATGAATGGACGGGACTGGAGGTACAGTTGAGAAGATCATTTATGAAAAGAGAAAGAGAATGGGAGATAGGACAGAGCCCTGAGGAACACCGGAGTTGATAGGATGAGGAAGTGAGCGATGGCCGTTCACAACCGCAGCTATGGAACGGCCGGAAAGGAAATTAGATACAAAGGCACAGATGGAGGGATAGAAACCAAAATAAGGTAGTCTAGAAATTAAAGATTTGTGCCAGACTCTATCGAAGGCCTTCGATATGTCTCGTGCAATAGAAAAGGTCTCACCAAAGTCCCGAGAGGAGGATGACCAAGAGTTAGTAAGATATGAAAGAAGATAACCAGTAGAGCGCTCTTTAAGGAACCCATACTGGTGACTGCGAGTAGATTATGAGAAGAGAAATGCTTAAGAATTTTGGAAGCAAAATTGTTTTTCAAATTTTTTAGAGATACAAGAGATGAGAGCAATTGGACGATAGTTGGAGGGTTGAAAGCGGTCACCCTTCTTTGGGACAGGTTGAATGACAGCAAACTTCTAACGAGAAGGGAAGACGTTAGAGGAGAGACGGAGACAAAAGAGTTTTTTCCTAAACAGGGAATCAGCATATTAGCACAGTTTTTGAGTACAACAGGAGGAACACCATCCATATACAGTATACATATATATATATATATATATATATATATATATATATATATATATATATATATATATATATATATATATATAAAATACAGTATATATATATATGAGATGAGGGGTTGCAAACTAGGGGCATAGTAAACCCTGCAGAAGTCCTGACAATGCAGGAAAGGGAACAGCCTACCATATCCAAAATAGCCGCAGTAAAGGAGAGCAGAAAAACAAGGAAGAAGATGCAGCAGAAGATGAACAGAGAAGCCACACAGTTCCCCTGAGTTTCCCATGCTCTAATACCTGCAGCAGTAACACAGTCTATCCAGCAAGGAAGGCCTACCCATGCTCTAATCCCTGCAGGAATAGGACAGTCTACCCACCAAAGGTCACCACATCTGGGACCTACCAGGAGTTCAAGCCCCGACCAATCACGGGGATACCTGTCCAGCCAATGGCAGAGCCTGGGACAAACACCAAAGGCAAATACGCTACAGCAGCCGGACTTGTTATACAACGAGGAAGAGTTTATGCAAATGCCACATCAAGATCCAGTGTGCAGCACCTATACCGATGGGACCAAGAGAATCACCTCTACAGTACCTCACTTGAGGAGTGGAAATATTAGAAAAATAATCAAGAGGAACGAAAACATGGCCTGCAATCTAGAAAAAATCAGGAAGAGTGAATAACAGAAAAATATTTATCATGCAGCAATGCAATCCTTTTATATAAAGAGTATAATTTTAAGTTATAGAGAATAACCTTGTACATGAATTATTAGGGTAAGTATATTTTTTAGAATAATGATTGCCTTCACAATAAAGAAAAGAATGAAATCCCCATGTCCCTACTATATTGAAATAGGTCAAATTGAGTTCAAATTATAACCCAAATATAGCCTGACTGGAATTGAGGGAAGGTATGCACCTGCGGTTCGTACCTTCCACTGGTCTAAATTTTAGTGGGTAGAGAATAGTGTTGTAGACTTTCTATAGGACAAGCCTGTCCGTGTAGTAAAGTCCAACTAGGGTGGCGAACGAAAGTGTGTTAGAGGAGCCAGGAGCAACCTTCTCTATTGTCCGTGAGAGAGGCAGCTCTCTTTGACGTCCAGCCAGAGGAAGAACTACGAGTCATACGTCGTCCAGAATCTCCCTCATGGAAATTACTTCTCCTCTAACCCGTATCCTAAGCGTCTCTGTGTTATCTTTGTGTTGGGAATTATTGTGAAGGTAATATAAAATATGCAAGTGTTCAATTTAACTTGGTCGTAGAGATCTGCTTCTAAGATTTCCCTTGTCAATTTGTTTCACGTGTAAGTCTTATCCAACTTTGATCCGTGCAGTGATTTTATATAAGTACGGTGTATTATCTATGTAATTTGTGTTCCAGCATTTGTTCAACAATTTTTACATACGTTATATAGTCAAGATTTCACGTGTTGATTAGTGAATGCTCTCAGATTTTATGCTATTGTGTTATTATTCATTGCATGTCCAAGTCGAAGTGAAGTGTATAACGAGGGCTATTTTCCTTCTGAATAACCTAAACTTAACTCCTAAACTCAGGACCATATTACCTTCATTGCTAACCAGAGAATACTTATTGTATAAATTCGCCACCATTGAAAGTAAAGAACCCGTCCGTTGAGTTAGAATTAATCTATATTAAAGATACCTATTTATATTAGTTCTTGTGAATAATCTAATCATATACATTACCCAGTCTATGTAATTCTTTTTCCACCAATTTTGGAATTCAGATTATACATTCCTTTATTCATCAAGCCTATATGTTTGGCTATTGATATATTACTATTTCGTTCTGTAATTAAATCATTATAACGATTATTAAAGTTATAGTAAAACGCTACTTAGTTCTGCGTTCCATTCAGCAGTTTGTTAATATATTTGAACTCTTTCTGATTCCATAATTTTTGGCTATTTATTTAATACTACTTTGTTGTGTATCTAAGTAATTATAACTCTTATTAAAGCGATAATAAAGCGCTACTCTGTTCTGCGTTACTTTCAGTAGTTTGTTAATTCATTCAAACGTACTTATCTATAGCTATTTTGTGCCGCTATAATTTATTCACTAAATTTACTGTGAATATGATTTCTTTACTCCATGTAATGTTAACTCATTTAAGATTGAATTTATTTTGCGTGTATCGTGTAGGAAATTATTCACAATAACCCTTTGATAGTTATATTCATATTTAAATTATCTATCCCCCTATACTAAAGCGAAGTTCATAGCTTCTAATCTCGATTTAACGTTGCACTAAATCGAGATTATATTTAACGTGACCTCAGTCTGTCTGACCTGTACCCCCGAGAGCGGTACTTTTGAGTGTACACCTGAGCGCGGCATTATTTGTATTTCACGCCGTGCAGCCTTATGCGCAGCTGAGTAGTTGACCTCAGTTGCCCTACCTTGTAAATACCATACCTCGCGTTATACACTTGGCCCACATTGATATTGTCATTAATATTTATTATTCGTGTATGTATTTTATGTAACTACGTATTTCCTATTTTTATACTTTGTAAGTGGCAACTATATTTCATTAGAGAGTAAAAGCTTGTCAACTCTCTATCAGTCACAGTGTATGTATATTAGAATCCTACTCAAAATAGTAGAAGTTTTAATACCCCATTTATGTACCAATGTTCAAAGAATAAATATGAGTGTAATTTATACTGTGCGTTTATTGTGTTTTTGGGAGAGCGATTGAGTAATTTAAAAGTAATATTCATGAAGCGAGATATGTTCCTGTTGAGCATTATCCAATTCTAAATATCCGAAACCAGGGTAAATAAAGAATACATAACAAAGCGAGTTGGATTACAACCCGGCATAACAATATATATATATATATATATATATATATATTATACGGTATATATACTGTATATACAGTATATAAATATATATATATATATATATATATATATATATATATATATATATATACTGTATATACAGTATATAAATATATATATATATATATATATATATATATATATACACAGTATATATATCAAGTATACCTCACAAATATACTTGAGCTACTATTTTTTGTTTTTTCCCAGCCGGACTCGAACAACTGCCAATGCTTTAATCCACTCATCACAGCATAATAAAGGGTACTTAACCTTTTCCTATTTATGTTAAGGAGAAGGGAAATCCTAATATGAAAATGTATTTCAATTCCTACAAAAATCGTAGGATCCATATTCCAGGATACTATGCAGGGATATTTACAAGTACCACCACGCAACTCGGGTGAAGTGATTTCATATAATTTTCTCCCTTAATATGTATAGGAAAAGGTGAGGCTCAGAGTGAGGGGTAGTGGAAAGTTTTTGGTGTGAGATTTGAAGGTTATAATATTAGTATATTGGTGCCAGCATCGAGAGAGAGAGAGAGAGAGAGAGCGAGAGACGCTACTCTTACAAAGGAAAACTGCATAATATGTCTCAGGAAACAGAAATCGAGACAATGGACAAAAACATAGACATATCCAGAGAACGGAGACAGATGCAAGAGTGATGAAAAGAGACAAAGAACAGACAGAGAAAAAGAGGATAGAGACAGGTAGAACTAAATCTGAGAGGAATATGGTGTTAACGGATGACAAGATTTAGAAGGGTGGCACTGGAGGGGCAAACTGAAGGAAGGAAGAGGGAAGGAAGGAGTAGGAAGATAGGAAGGCAGGGAAAGAAGGACAGAGAATGTGAGGAAGAAAGCTGTGGAGTTAAGGTGGGTTTAACCCACTGAACCTCAGCTAGATAATAATAAATGTACTCCCCAGGAAAAGAGGGTTGTCAAAACATGTTTTTTTTCCAGAAAACACTAGGAATTGGTTAGAAATGAAGGAAAACCCACAACAAACTGATCTCCTAGGTCATTAAGGGGTCCTACGTTGCGCCCGAATGTCGGAATTAACTTGGGGAAATGGTAGGCAAAACCAGGCAAAAACAGGTTTTTTCGCGCTCACGCGCACGCACTTGGACTTTGAGAGTTTTCAACCATCGGCATTGTTGCGTGGGATACTTACACAGTTCCCCTACAAATCTGAGCCCTCAGGTGCCATAGGACCGGAGTAATTAAACCGCGACGCACCCTATGCGTCCTGGGGTTTAGGGTTACATACATTGCCGACGCAAACGTGTCGTCGCTGCGGTTCTGTGGGTTAAAGTTCCTCGCACCCCATATCTTTGTTCAAGGAATACATTAGTATCCTGCAGTACTTGACAAGGAACATTCCATACCTTTAGCTAGGCACTATCTCAGGACCACTGGATGGGAATCCAAGATACTCTCTACTATACAATCACGAAATATGTAGCAGCTCATTGATGGCTTCATCGACAGTGTGGAGAACGGAATATTTTTCAGGAAGGGACGGAGAAGGAAATGAAAAGAGGGAGTGATGAGGGAAGGAATAGGAAAAAGGGAGAGGGGGAGGGGGGAGGAAGCAACGAAAAGCAGTGGAACATAATAGAAGCTGTGTGGAGGAAAGATGAAAGGCAGTTCGTGTGTGGGTGCCCGTGAGTTGAAAACGTGTTGGTGATAGAGAGAGAGAAGGGGAGTGGAAGAGGGAGAGAGAGTTACAAGGAGTTACACGGAATAGTTAGTATCTCAGAGACCTTGCGGTGCATTCCGAGGAGATACTCGAAGTGGAAGGAGAGAGACTGTTTAGTGCACTACACTCATTACAGAGTGTTTTTTGTTTTTGTTTTTTTCTATATTCCAACTACTCCCTCTCGAGCATAGGCTGAGAGCCTGTAGATTCCACCGCTCAACACCGTGAAGCCCGTGAGGTCTTGTTCCAGTCTGGGGAGTGAGACATGTGAAGCATCCATCATGGCTCGAAGCAGCTCCATCTCTGAAGCGGTTGGTTGCTTCGTTCAAGTGCTTCACCGTCTCACCCTCCAGACTCAGACCCTCACTCTCAGAACGCCACCTATTGAGTAGTGAACTCACTAGGCATTGTCCCCCTGTAACATATTTTGAATATGGGAATATTCATACAGTGTTATTTAATCAGGGAACAATGAGGGTATTTTTTTGGCATTTCGGTGGGCTTTGTGGTAATGCACTGATACTAGGTACAGCACAAATTCAATCCCAATAATATCTTCCCATTGACATGTGCAAAATACTATCTACTCTCTTCTTTAACTGCTTTACTGAAGAACTGTTTACAAATTCGGAAGAAAGTTTGTTTCAGGTAGAACAGATCTTATATGTGAACAAGTTTCCACAAATACTAGTGCTGAACCTTTTCAATTATAATTTCCAGTTATGGTTCCGTGTTGTATTCATATTTAGGCTTAATATTTTGCTATAATCCACATTAATCGCATTAAGCATTTTAGATACTTCAATGAGCTGACCTCGTAGTCTGCGTCTCTCCAACAGAAAAAGATCAAGAGCTCTCAACCGGTCCTCATAGCTCATTCTTCTAAGCATTGGAATAAGCTTTGTAGCTCTAGCTTGTACTCTTTCTAGTCGCTCTATATATTTCCAAAGTGCTGGAGACCATAATTGAATAGCATTCTCCAGGAGAGGCCGTATCAGAGCGTTGTAAAGTGTTAGGACTATTTCCTTATATTTATTATATTTATCATTGACGATGCGCATTACAAAAGTATGGCCTATCTTTGAACTCTATGGCTCGAAGTTCAAACGACCCGCCTAGGAGAGTAAACATCAAGATTGCCAAATCCTTGTGAGTGAAACGTTCTTAAATATAACAAAACCATTCACCGACTCGTCCTTATAATGTGGGTACCACTACTAGAAAAAAAAACGTAAATTTTAGTTTTTAAAGCATTAAACATGATCCAGCATAATGCGATTCTCAGGCGTCTGCTGTTTATTCTGCGCGTCACCCAACTCTTATCTGGGCGCATATGTCCTTCTCCTAGACGCCGTCGGATCCGGACGTGTTCTGAGGTGTGCCAGCCTTAGCTTCATTCTTCTCCTGCCTTCCGACTTGTGAGTCTTTTCTCATATGTACATGCTTTACGCTGAAGTCAGGGTAGCTTATAGACTAGCTAGGCTGTGTACACTTTTTCCCACTCGCCTTAGGAGACTGTTTACGGGTGTTTGGCAAATGTCTTTGTCAGGAGTTCTTGTTGTGATAAGGCAAGACTCTCACGTGTGTGTTTTTATATCCCTAGGTATATTCTATTTTAGCTCTTATAGACATGAGGCTTCTTTTAGAGGATCCGGGGCCCGCTTTTCGGCCACCTATTCAGGTGGGTTACGCGATATTTTGTTCTCTTCGAGAGGAACATGTATATTTCAAGTTGTCTCACTTAGTTAGGGGCTTGGCACTTGTTCATGATGCTTTTCAGCCTCTGTTCCTGTTTCTTCGTGATGGGAGTTGGAGTCCTTCGCTGGGCTTCAGGTTTGTGTTTTTTTTAGTGATCTTCTGCCACCTGCCCCCGTCTAGTTGGCCTCCTGTAGGTTTTTTAGTTATGGCTAGGATGTATTATTGATTTATTAATGTATAACTATGCCATAATATGTGCACGTTGTGAAATCTAGTAGCTAGGAAGGTTGGGCTCTTCCGGCAGGATTTGTTAAGTGGGACTTGTGACAACGTGCCTCTAGTCACTGCGCCGCGGTTTTCCCGACAGGAAATTTCCGGAAGTGGCTAGAGCTATGTTGATTTCGAGTTGTCTTTGTTTGGCACAAGATTGGTCGAAATATTTCTGTCTAGTTTTGCCGGCGGTGGTAAATTTCCGGGAGGTGAAATTTTACTTCACTTTGTTTATTGGGGTCCCCGGCTTGGCCGTCGCCCACAGGACATTTCCACCTCAAGGTCTAGCAGAATACGTTCGTAGTTTGGAGCTACTAAGGATGCATGCCTGGTTTAGAAGTGAGGAGCCACTTACACCGGGTACAGACTCAGACTGAGTCGAAATCAAACTTACCTCTTCCTATATTGAGCTTCTCAGTAAACTGTGTAGCTAGCTCCAGGTGTTGGTCGCCGGGATATGAGGGACGCCGGATTCTGTAGGTGTTGGTCGCTGGGATCCAATTTTTTGTTTCGATGGGATTAGGTCAGTGTTGATCACTTTGGTAAGAAGTAATTAATCTAGTAATATCTGGTATGATACAGAAGACTCAGGTAACATCTGGGATGATACTTAACTTAAGGGGAACTAAGATTGTCTAGTGTTAATTCATTTTTGTTTTCTCTTTAACGTTTGTTTTTAATTTAGCTTTTCCAGCCTAGCATGTCCCTATGAGCATTGATTCTCGACAATTTTCAAACCTCAGGTGCGGTATCCAAGTTGCCACCCGGGACGCCTAGGAGGATTTGAAAAACCCCGGCGGGAGGGAGCGATGGATTTCAGTGGGTTTTCCTTTTGTTCTCGCTCTGGTTGTGCGAACATATCTGTCATTGGACACAAACTATGTGTGAAGTGTGTGGCCTGTCTCGACAAATCCAGGGGTCGGTGGCTCTCGAAAACATGCCCACAGTGTTCAGTGCTATGCAATGGCTTTCTAACTCACTCCGACAGCAAGTGTAAGACAGTTTCGCTGAATATCAAATCCATTCTCCTGCTGCATTTTAAAAATGTAGCCCATAAATTTCTACAACGGCATGATCCTTTATTAGACTATTTGTTAAAAACAGTGCCTTCTTCATATGAAGCCAGCAGTTCTAATGTGAAAAAGATAGTTTCGAAACATTCAAATAACTCTGGTAGTCATGATGCTCCCTCCCGCCTCTCCAAGAGACCCAGGACCTCTGACGGGCCTGTGCCTGGGTCATGTGCTTTGACCTCCCGGCGGGATAGGTTGCGTTCCCCTCTGAAGAAGCATAGGTCCTCTTCACCTCTTCTCCTACAAGAGGGGAAGAAGCACCGTCCTGACTTTGCTTCCGCCTTGGCGAAGGACGATGACAAGTCAAAAGGACACTAAAAATCCTCCAAGCGGTCATCTATGAAGAAGTCCTCGAAGTCTCAGACCTCAGTCAAACCGGAATGTGTACCTTCTTCCCACCGGGATTCCTCTCAAGACACGGATGGCAGTGTTATAGGCCCTACACCTCAGTTTACGATCCCCAGGCGGGTGGCACAGCCAGCGCCTCCCGTTCTTCCGGTACTATGGGTAGATCGCGGTAGCAGTGTCTCTTCTAGCAGACAAGATGATGATAGCTCCTATTCCTCGGAGCAGTTTGAAGATTCCGTCGCTGAACCTATGGAAACTTCCTCTATACCTGATCTCTACTTGGGTGAGGACCGTCTGCCCGGCGTTCCTGTATCGCAAACAAGGACACGTGACACTGCTGCCCGGGCTGGCGAGCCTGGGTCGGAAGCTTTACCAGCCCCCCCAGCCCGGACACCGGGTGTCACACATCTGCAACAATATATAGCAGACATGGAGGAGATCCCGTCTGGCCAACGTCGATCTCCTTCCCCCTCCGGAACGCAGGGGTCGGAATTTTCTCGCCCTACGTCCGCGTCTGACCAGGAAGGTGGAATTAAGGTGACTAATAAACAATTTCAGTAATTGCTAGAGTTTGTCAAGTCAAAGAAGGAAGAACGACAGGTGAAAGTGTCAACACCTGTAGCCCCGGCGGTGCGACCTATAGGGCAAGTGCTGGTTCGACCCCAGGTTAACATTCAACCTCCCCCTGTTACTGTCAATCCGGCGGATCCGCCGGTTACCGCTTCTCTTTTACTGTCAAAGTTAAACTTATTAGCGGATGCCCCTCTTATATGGCCTTGATATGTCCTGGACAGTTATTAAGCCCACTCGTCCCGAGGTCGCGCAGCCGACGGTAGCAGGTGAGATTTCTGTGCCGGAACATTGGTTAATTGAAATGAGTGAGGCCAAGAAATTACGGGCCAAGAATCAAACCGGTGATGTATTAAATGTTGTTATCGGAGCTATCCCGAGTTTAATACTCCCGAGTATTTTTTCTACTCGCAGTCCTCGGCTCTCCCTCCCGCATCTTCTGTGAAACTTTTTTTCTGATTGGGCAAAGGCTGATGGTTTAAATGATGTTAACATTTTACAGGAGATGACCCCAGAACTTAACACAACCCTGCAGAGGGACGATTCAGGTATTTTATCACAATACCTGCTCAGCCATTAGCTTGCGGCTACATTGGCCAGGACGACTGAGTCGGTAATTGATGCTAGTGCTCATAAGGTTCTATCTCTCACCAGGTGCCTCTTATTGCAAAACTCCATTCAGTCCCTTTGTGACATCCGCACGGCTCTTTTTGAAGCCGTGAGGGTGCATCAAGATCTGAGGGTGTATCTCGTTAAGAAGCTATCGGTGGAGATTGGTAGAAGATTGATTTTGTCTGATGTTTTCACCAAAACTCTTGCTTCCTATTAAACTATAAATTGTTTGTTGGATGCTAACTGTGCCACTGCTTCCAAGTCGAAGAGTGAACCAACATTTAAACCTAAATTCTCTAACAGGCCATTTCGTGGCCAGTTTCAGTCACAACAGTCATCTAAGGCTCAACCAACCCCTGGAACGTATGGCACAGCTAGTGGTTCAGGGGACAGTCAAAGAATAGGCCTGGTAGCAAAGATAGCAAAGCCTCTCGTCCCCCTACCAATCAGTCAGATACACAATCCTCCCAATAAAAAAACTGAGACACCACGAAGCTCTCTCACTCCCAGTGCCGCGAAATGGTGAGACGGAAACGAGTGTAGCTCTGCCGGACAACACCATTCTAGTGACTGGCAGCTTTCAGGCTTGTTACCGGGCATGGCGCCGCCACACATGGGCAAAGTCAGTGGTCTGCAAGGGTCTCTCGTGGACATAGTACCGGCGACCTCGCTTACGTATCCCCCTAGAATTCACTCGTGTTTCATTAGAGGTGGGATCAGTCATCCGCGAGATGGCGCTCAAGCAGATCATTGTCCCAATCTCTTCCATTCAGCCCGTGTTCACTTCCCGAATATTCCTGGTGCCAAAGAGACACAGTGTTCAGATGAGACCGGTCATCGACTTGTCTTCTCTGAACCGTTACATTCACAATCAGTCGTTCAGGATGCTGACTGTGAATCAGATCAGGCTGACACTGCCGCCGCAAAGTTGGTGTTCCAATGTGTTCCCTAGATCTGACAGATGCCTACTGGCATGTCCCTATAAACAAACACTTTCAAAAGTACCTGGCCTTGCGCCACGGGAATCAGAAGTTTTTTTCTTCAAAGGATGCCCTTTGGTCTAAACCTTGCACCCCCGTATCTTCACAAAGTTAGTCCAACAGGCTCTGCTACCATTGCTCAAACAATGGATCATGATGTTATAGTACCTAGACGATTGGTTAATATTAGTGAATTCCAAAATTACTTGCCTTCAACATGTACATCAGGTAATGTCTCATGTCACTGCCCTGGGCATCAAAGTGAACTTGGCTAAGTCCAACTTGAACCCCACAAGGGCCATCCAGTAGGTGGGTCTACTCTGGTATACCGAGTTGCTCTCTCTGTGTTAGAGTGCGGACAACCGTCAGAGATTTCGCAAGAAGCTCTTTCGGTTTCTCCATTCTCTGACCACCACGAGTAGAATTTGGGAGTCTCTGGTGTGGCCACTCAACTGGATAAGGTTGACGGTTCCGTTAGGTCGTCAAAAGGTGAAAAGGCTTATTTTGCAGGGAAACAAGTGCTTTCCACTGTTGCCAGCGGAAACACTATGGCGTACCCAAAATTAATCCATAATCTGCTGGTGGCTTGGGCGAAGCCAGAAGTATTACACTCCTCTTTGACATGGATGACTCCTCCTCCGACGGTCTGGATCGACACATACGCGTCATGTACTCTGGAATGGGGGTATCAGTCGAACCTTGGCCATCAAGGTCAGGGTCTATGGTCCAGGCACAAACACCTTCACATAAATGCCAAAGAGTTACTAGTCCCCCTGTTTTTCTTAATGGAGCACGGCTCAACCTTGGCGGGAAAGTTCTTAGCCTTCAGGATGGACAATCTGACTGCAGTCACATGCATTCAGAAGCGAGGGTCAGTGAGATCTCGAATGTTACAAGGGTTGTAGGAAAAGATCTTTCGGCTAGTTGCAAGGCTAGAGATTTATCTTCACACAACATATCTGCCCGGCGTGGCAAATGTCTGGGCAGAGCTCTGTCTCGGCGACAGAGTACTCTAGTAAAATGGTCCCTCAAGCAAAATGTCTTTCAACAGATGATTGCAGAGCCATACCTTCCACAAATGAACTTGTTCGTGTCAGAGGCAACTCACAAGTTGCCTCAGTTCCTCACACGCCGGAGTCAGACTCCGGCGGGGGGACCGGACGCATTTCTGGTAGACTGGAACAAATGGAACTCCATTTTATCTGTTTCCGGCGCCAGACGCATCCTTAATGTGCAGAGTAGTTCACAAACTGCGGGATTATCGGGGCATGCTCTCGATGGTCGCGCCTCTGTGGCCGGCCCAAGTGTGGTACAACCAATTGAAGACGTGGTGCGAGAACCCGGTGTCGCTCCCGACCTCGTACTTCCATTTAGACACAATTGGAAACCTCAAGACCTCGCTAACGTTTGCCTTGTGGATATTCAGAAGGCCAAGTGATTAGAAATGTTTGGTGAAAGTGTGACTCACAAGTTGATTAATCAACATACTTCATCAACCCAAAGACAGTACCAATCACATTGGAAGGCTTTCACTACCTGGATTGTAGAAACTGACCAACAGTAGTCCTCAGTGGCTTTAATATTTAAATATATGAATTACCTTTTCGAAAAGCGTTCATAGTCAGTTGTCACATTAAGGAATCACCTCACGGCTATTTGGATGCTTTTTTTCGATTTAACTGGCCTTTCCATACCTGAGGCGTGCTTCCGGCTTCGTCCCCCACAGCTCCAACTCATGTCCATCGGGTCTCTTGATTTAGCCCTCAACATGCTTCACTCTAATAGGTATTGTCACAATCCTGCTTTCGAGTTAAAGTTAAAGAAGTTTGTTTTTCTTATGGCCCTGGTTACAGGTAACAGGGTATCTGAGTTGGCTGCGATGAGTTCTGAACCATCTTGCCTTAGGTTCTCTAGCCGTGATATGAGTGTCCATATAGCTCCTACCCCTAAGTTTGTGGCTAAGAACGATCACGCTAATCACGTGTTTACTGAATTTGAGGTACCAGCCCTCAAGCACGGCGATCGGCACCACCTATTATGTCCAGTGAAATCGCTTACTACATATATGCAGGAATCTCAACTAGCTCAGGCCGGGTCCCTCTGGGTCTCGCGGACAGGTACATGCCTCAAAAAGCGGCATTTGGCAGCTTTATTAGCGGAGGTTAGCAGAGAGAGTAACCTGGTGCTCTTGGGCGGGCACACGATTTTCGGAAATGGGCAGCATCGCTCCGATTTTTTAAGAATTACTCTCTTGATGACATGCAACGGACGAACTTATGGTCCTCTAATCATACGTTTATCACGCGGTACCTGTCCGTGAATCTCATGATACCTAATCTACAATGTATAGCAATCAGGCAGAAATAATATGTCATGTACAGAATATTGTTTATATTTATCATAGGCTAAGATGCATAGTTTATGGGTGTTGTAATCTACTGTTCTATCAAATGTAAAGGTTACAACACCACAGGCTATTATTATTATTATTAGTATTAGTATTATTATTATCCGCCGCTAACCCTTAATAAACGCCGCCTGTACCTCTTTTCTATTTTTCTATTAAACATTGAACTAATTTTTTGTGAGTTTTGCTTTGACCTTAGTAATTTGTTACTGGTTCTGATATTCATGATGAATGTCCCGCTCCGGACTTGTGACATCAGGCGCATCGTCAATGATGGAGGGGCCATTAATAAATTATAGGTTTGAGTCCCGAAGAGAAGAAGGAAAACCTAATATTTAGTATTGGCCCCGGAATCATGGACGATTCAGGCCCTCCCGCCATTACCTTCCCATTCATCTGCTGTATTTTAGAAAGTCTTGATATATCAGTGAAGGACATATGCGCCCAGATAAGAAATGGGTGACGTGCATAATAAACAGCAGATGTCTGAGAAGCGCATATAGCTGTATCATGTTTAATGCTTTAACATTTTTATTTTTTAATGTTTTTATTCTAGTAGTGGTACCCACATTATAAGGAAGAGTCCGTGTGTGGTTTTATTACATTTAAGAGCGTTTCGCTCACAATGATTTGGCAATCTTTATGTTTACTCTCCTAGGCGGGTCATTTGAACGACGAGCCATAGAGTTCAAAGATAGACCATACTTTTGTAAAGCCCATCGTCAATGTTTCCGGGGCCACTACTAAACATTAAGTTTTCCTTCTTCCCATCGGGACTCAAACCTATATTCTATACTTAAATTACCTCTTAATATAGCCCAATAATTTCTGAGCTTTATTCTTTACTTCAATGCACTGCTTGGATAACTTTAGGTCACTGCTATTCAGAACACCCAAATCCACTTTCCAAGTTACTCACTTCCAGAGACATTCCCAATAGTGAATAGCCTGACTTGGGGTTTGCATGGCCGATATGCATCACCTTGCACTTTTCCAAGTTTAGAGGCATCTGCCATGTCTCCGACCATTCACCCAGTCTGTTGAAGTCAATCCTGAGCTGTTCAACCTCTTTGGGGTCTTTCACATTCATTAAAAGTGTTATGTCATCTGCAAACTTGGAGATCAATCTCAACA
Source organism: Paralithodes platypus (assembly GCA_032716605.1). NCBI lineage: Eukaryota > Metazoa > Arthropoda > Malacostraca > Decapoda > Lithodidae > Paralithodes > Paralithodes platypus. The sequence goes on from CM064512.1 coordinate 20,540,030, forward strand.
GACCAATATTTATGTCTTTGACATATATGATAAACAGAAGTGGGCCAAGGACAGATCCCTGTGGAACTCCAAAAGTGACTGCAGTCCACTCAGAAGAAACACCATTGATTACCACTCAATGGAGAGAGATAGAGAGAGAGCGTTGGGTATACCAGATGGGAGGAGGGAAGCTACAGTTTGAATGTGAATGCTAGAAATAATGTAAACACATGTTACAAACTTTACTCGCATGACAATTGTATTTTCATCTGACTATTGTCAAATGTTTGTGTTGCATATTAAATGTTAAATCAGCCACACACATTTTTGCAAAAATGTATATCCCCTTTATTACTTTCCCTATTGTTTCCGTTATTTTTATCTTAAAGACAATGGTTGACGTTTACGCTATAATTATATTTTAATATTTTTTGTTTGTTATTGTTTTGTTGTCTCGCAAACACATATTGTATTGTTCTTTCTATGTGAATGAAGGGTACATGAGGCAAAGCTGCTGTATCAAGGGACTCCCCAAAAGTTGAAAGGATAACAGAGCCAAAATCAAGGTACGTTAAAGGCATAATGTCTGGACACACGGAGCTTGTAGCATTTTAGTCATAGATGAGGACAAGCCAGATTGAGGGAGAGAGTTCCAAACCTTGCATGTTGAGTGGAAGAAAGACGGTTGAGTAGAAGGATAATTGGTTAATCTTTGGTTTGAGAGTTGGACATAGTGTGGGTGGGAGTGTGTTGAAAGGCTGGTGCAACCTACTCTCTGTAAGGGAGGGGGTATGCACTGAGATAGCTCTGAAGAACATTGATTATAATCAATGTTCTTCAATAATTATTGTACTAGCGGTAGAGTGAGATATACGCAACATTGAGGCATGTAGAGAGAGATTGTAGGGAATTAGTGAGAGGAGGTGAGTTGATGAAACTAAAAGGTTTTGACTTTACCCTTTCGAAAAGTGCTCTATGAGTTGAACCTCCCCACACATGTAAACAATAGTCGATACATGGGCGCACTGTGCCCTTAGACAGAGCAAGAAGCTGTGAAGGAGTGAAGAACTCACGGACCCTTTGAGATGTGTTACTTATTCTGGTTATATAATCATAAATACATTGCCTGAAGAATTAAAAATGATCACCAATCATGTAACCTTTAAGATCAAAACGATTTGTTTTGATTGTAAATAGATACTGATGCAATATATATCAGTACTGTTATGTTGATACAATTTTAAAATAATGACTCGTAACACAATACTATCCAATGAACTAAACATATATTCTGTTAATCACTACATATGAGACTATGTACGGAACTATTATGTATGTATTATGCAGTGTTTTCCCGTAGTATATAATGTATACCTATTTATTGAGCTCATAAAAAAAATAAAAATAAATCATTAGCTCAGCCTTTAAATTATATGGACATATATTTATATTATAATCTGTAATTTGTTTATAGGCAAAATAAAGAATTTGAAATTGAAACAATTTTAATTGAAATTTAATTGAAATTGAACACCCAACTTCTGGGAATCTTTTTTTTTAGCAAAACAGTGGTAATACGATTATTCCAAGAACGGTTGAATAAAATTGTATATACCAATAATATTGAGAGAAGATGAAGGGTTGATTTGTCTATTGTTGAAGAGTAATTGATAGTCTTGTGGAAGATTGCGATGGATAGATAGATGGAGAAACTGGGCCTTGGAGGCATTGACAGTATATTGACAGATTTTCACTGCCTCAATCAATTGATAGATCAGAAGATAGGCTCTCTATGGCCTATGCACATGGCTTTTGGAGTGATTGCATGCGCTATTGATATGAACAATTAGTTAAATTGTGCAAGGTAGAGTCACCAGCTTATGAGTGGGACTAGAGGTACAGTTGAGGAGATCATTAATGACTATTAGAAAGAGTACTGAAGACAGGACAGAACCTTGAGCAACACTGGAATTGATCGGTTGAGGAAGTGAGCAATGGTTGTCTGCAACTGCAGCTATGGAACGGTTAGAAAGTAAATTAGAGACACAATCACAGATAGAGGGATAAAAACCGAGGAAAGGTAGTTTGGAAATAAGACATTTGTGCCTGACTCTATCGAAGGCTTTCAATATGTCTAGCACAATACAAAATATCTCACCAAAGTTCTGAAGGAAGGATGACCAAGAGTTAGTAAGATAACAAAAAGGTCACCAGTAGAGTGGCGCTGAAGAAAAGCATACTGGCGATCTGAAAAGAAGATTATGGGAATATAAATGCTTAAGAAAGTGTGAATTCAAAATATGTATGAATATAGTATATCTATGCATATATATATATATATATATATATATATATATATATATATATATATATATCTATATATATAGGTATATATATATATATTATATATATTTATGTATATACCGGTATCTATATATATATATATATATATATTATATTTTTTTGTCTATGTGATTGAGGGAGGCAAAAGGCAGAACTGCCTATAGCGAGTGCCTCCCCCATAGTTGACAGAGTGACAGGGCCAAAATCAAGGGACGTTCGAGCCAAAATGCCTGGACAAACGGAGTTTGAAGCAATTTAAGTCATAGGAAAGAGGCAAAGACTGATTCTGGGAGAGAGTTCAAGAGCTCAGCTGTTGAGTAGAAGAAAGTTTGAGAGTAACGTTTCACTCTTGGGTTGGAGAGTTGCACAGAGTAGGGGTGGGATTGAGTTGCAAGACGGGTACCACTTTCCCTACGTAAGGGAGGTGGTATACACTTGGAAAGCTCTGAGGAACACTGATTATTATAGTAGCGATAGAATAGCGAGAGAGATGCAACATTGCGGCGGAGAGAGAGAGAGAGAGATTGCAGAGAGTTGGTGAGTGGACGGGAGTTAATGATACGAAAGGCCTTCCTTTCAACTTTGTCTAGGAGAGCGGTGTGAGAGGAACCTCCCCACAAATGTGAACAATACTCAATACAAGGACGCACTATGCCCCTGTACAGAGCAAGAAGCTGTGCAGGGGAAGAGAACCCCCTAAAGCAGTTGAGCACACCCAGCTTCTGGGAGGCTGCCTTAGCAAGACTGGTAATATGATCCTTCCAACTGAGAGCAGAAGAAAGAGACACCCAGAGTATTGAGAGAAGATGAAGGATTGATTTTTGTATTGTTGAAGAATAAGGGATAGTCCGCTGGGAGGTCCTTACGGGTAGATAGATGGAGAAATTGGGTTTTGGAAGCATTAAAGGTAACAAGGTTTTCTCTGCCCCATTTGGAGATAGTATTTAGATCAGAATTTAAGAGTTCTATGGCTTCATTACGTTTGTCGTTGAGGGATTGCTGGCTGGGGCGTTCTGAAAAACTAATGGAGTAGTGTAAGGTTGAGTCGTCTGCGTATGAATGGATGGGAATTGAGGTACTGTTGAGGAGATCATTTATAAAAATTAGAAAGAGAATAGGAGATAGGACAGAGCCCTGAGGAACACCGGAGTTTAGAGGGTGAGGAAGTAAACGATGGCCGTCCACAACTGCGGCTATGGAGCGGCCGGAAAGTAAATTAGAGACAAAGGCACAGATGGAGGATAGAAACCGAAGGAGGGTAGTTTAGAAATTAAGATTTGTGATAGACTGGATCGAAGGCTTTCGAAATGTCGAGTGCAATGAAAAAATCTCACCGAAGTCCGAAAGGAGGATGACCAATAGTTATTAAGATATGAAAGAAGATCACCAGAAGAGCGCGCCTTAACCTAAGACGTGCGCATGGGGGTATGAGACACTACACTCCTGTGCACACGTATTTGAGCTGTTCCCATCACTAACATCGTTATTTTACCATAAATAGCATTTAATACTTATCCATATGTGCCTATTATAGGTTGATTATAAAGGTATTAACCTGTTACAACAATAAAACAAGTAGAAACAGCGTTTGGATAGTCAAAATCGGCAATAGGCCGGAGTTACATAATGTAGGGCTGAGGCAACCTCCCTCCCCTCCAATTTTCCCCACGTCTGGAGAGAGACTGTCAATCGATACTCTCTCTCTCTCTCTTGCACTCGCTTGGTAACAGTGATGACAATGCCCTGCTTGCAACTGGCTAATGTTAGCACGAAAATAGACCACAGAATAAGGGAATAACAGGGAAAATAGGTGATAACTGAAGGAGGAGGCAAGTGGGGAAGGAGGGGAGTGGCGAGTAATATTTGGCATGGCATGGGCAAAAAAAATAAAAAAACAAATTTTTTTTTTTTATTTTTTTTGGGGTGTTTTACTGTGTGTGAATTTGTATTTTGTTTCTGTGTGTTCATAGTTTTATTGTGTGTTGTCCCTATTCTGGCTCTGTCTTGAGTCGCCCCCCCCCCCCCAAAAAAAAAAAGTGGGGATTGGGCCTGATTGTGTGTATATATATATATACTGTATATATATATATATATATATATATATATATATATATATATATATATATCATATATATATATATATATATATATATATATATATATATTATATATACTATATATATATATATATATATATATATATACAGTATATATATATATTTTATATATATATATATATATATATATATATATATATATTTTCTTTAATACATACGAGGTTGAAAGAAATGGCAATTTCTGCGTTGGAAATTTTATTATTCAAAGTTTCCAGGTCTCTGATGAGTTTTCGCTGGGTGGCAGGAAGTAGGTGAGGGAGATGAGCAAAATTCATGGTGGTACAGGGTTACATTAATGTACATGATGATACAGGATATACGACGCCTTTCACTGGACAACCAGCATTATCAAGTAAGGATAGAATTATATAAAAGGTAAACAGGAAGGGTATATATAGAAGGTGGAGGATCAGAGGAGGCGAAAATCAGGGGGCAAAAGTCTGCTATTGGTGGAGGGGTATTCTAGGAGAGAGGAAGATAGAACCGCTTCACGCATGCGCACTGGATGCGGGTTGGCGGTCGGTTGGCGGGGTCGAAACTGATTTGCTGCGTGTCGAGGGGCGTGGCCTAATTTGCGTAGTACGTGTTGCGCCTGCGGAAGACGAAGCTGAAGGTGGTAGTGCGGGGCTGCGTCAAGGGCGGCGGGGGGCGAGGGGGGGCGTTAGGTCCTGTAGGAAAGTGCCTTTTGGCAGAAGGAAGGATCTGAAGGTCCAGAGTTTGGTTGTTGGTGTTGGGATGTAAGGCTTGGATTAATAATGCTTCGAGTATAAGTAATCTCCTTGGGTCACTTTCTTTATCGAGTATGGTGGTGTGTTTCTCTAACTCGTTGTGTGAGGGGCGGGTGGTTAGGGGTGAGATAGTGGGCTTTGATGGCTCCAGCCTGAAGGTGAAGAGTTAACCGACGTGAAAGGCGAGTCTGCCGTCATACCAATCTAGGAATGAGGTCCACAGTTCTCATAATTACAAGTATGTTGGTAAATGACGTGATCGTCGGTCATCGGGCTCTTTATCTTGGTGGAAGCTGGTTTGTTGCGGAGAACGAGGTTGGAGGTCTTGGGGGATTTGTAATAAATTATTAATTTGATTTTGTTTTCCGGGTTGGTAGGGTGGACAAGCTTGGAGATTATTTCTTTTAAGACGGCCTTGTAATTTTTGTGTTCAGAGGACATAAAATTGCGGTAGAAGATCTTAATTTCATTGGGGGGGTCAATGTTGGGAGGGGTTTGGGTGTACCATTTTTCAAGATGGTGGTTGATGGTGCTGGAGATGTCGGAGTTTGAGTATCCGTTATTTACTAAAACTTGGGATAGTCTTTCTAGTTCCTGGTGGGTGTCG